>WSYQ01001282.1:0-58658 GCA_011426435.1 Lysiphlebus fabarum
AGTTAATTTATACAATTAAATTTGTTTAAAAAAAGTTTAGTATCTATACTTAATTATACTCAAGTAATAATAATAATAATAATAACAATAATAACAAAATAATTGTTAACAGAGATAGTAAAATTTTTAATTAATTATTGCTCAGAAAGCATTGAAACAAATATATTTTATATTTTTTGTTTTGATTTTCTTTTTTTTTTTTTTCTTTTACGTTTTTTTTTATTTTTAATTTTTTCAATATTATTATTGAAATATATATGGGTATTATTGTTATTAGCATTATGTCAGATAAATAATCCAAATGTATTTATTGAACCATAAGCATCAACAAGTAAAAATTTTTTAAAATCATTTGAAACACATACTTTTGCTAATGAACTTGGTGGTAATTGTGTTAATCCAAGTAATGATCTTTTATCGTCTCTTGGTTTTTTTAATTTCCAAAATTCACTTGAATTATCAACAATATTGTTGTTGTTATTATTATCATTATTATTATTATTATTATTATCATTATCATCATTATCATTATCATTATTTTGATGATTATTAGCAAGTTTTTCAAGTTTAAAATTTAATTTACTTAAATCTGTTGTTTGACTTTTTGGTAATTTTATACTTGAACGTGGACTCATACCCATTGTTGGTGTTGTAACACTACGTGATAAAGGACCAAGTCTACTTCTTCTATTTATTTGTTTAATATCTTTCATAAAATTAATATTCCACCATGCCATTTCATCACAAGTTAATGATAATAAAATTGGTTGTTCAATTGATAATGGAGCCCAACATAATTGTCTAATAGCATTACAATGTAATGGTAAATCTTTATAAATATTTTGTGTTAATATATCAAAAATATAAATTTCACCATCATCCATACCAATAGCAAGATATTTTGTATCAGATGAAAATGCACAACATGTTAATTTTTTATTAAAATTATGTGTTCTATAAAGTTTTAATTCTAAATCATTAATTCCAGTTATAATTTTATATATATTAAATGTACCATTTGAAATTAATATTGATAAATAATCTTGATTTTCATTAATTTCACTGTATGTTACAATTTCATCAATTGAACTTTGTGTTGTATATATATTATTCCATGATGTATAATCATCATTTGATACTTTCCATATTATAATTTTTTTATTATTTGCAACAGTTATAACATAATTATCTTTAGTTTTATTAATTGTATGAAGTGCAATAACATGTCCAGTATTTTTAATTTGACATTCAATTTTTAATAATTTAATACCTAAATCATTACCTTGTCTCCAAACAGCAATATTCATATTATGAATTTTTAAAAATTTTGCAAAACCAACATATTCATTTAATGATTTAATTTCATAATTTTTTTTTCCATCATAAATAAATATTTTATAAATTGTATCATGTACAACAATTGGTTTAACAATATATAATATATCATTACCATCATTTGATAATGATAAACTTATTATTTCACCTGTTATTGGTTCAGTTTGTTTTATTTGTTGTCCAATATGTATACTTATTTTTTTATCAGTAACTTGAGCAACAATATCAGATTCACCATATGGTTTCATAATAGCATCAAAAAGTGGTTTTCTTGGTGATTTTGGTACATATTCTTTATCTATTAAAAATAACCATTTATAAATAACTCTATCTGATGCACCAATTATTAAATGATAACTTTCATCAATACAATAATATGTATCTAATACATTAATACGTCCAGTAAATGTTATATATGGATCTGTCATACATGGAATTTTCCATACTTTAACAAAACCTTCTGTATCACCAGTTATAAAATAATTACCATCATGTGTTAATGTACCAGTTATATATTTTATATTTGGATTTATATTATTATTAATATCAGCAATAAAACGTATATCTGGATTAACTAATTCACCAGGATTACTCATAAATTCAGTAAACATAAAAATTATTGCTTCTGAATTTGTTATTAATAATAAACGTATTCTATCATCATCATCATCATTATTTGGTATTTCATTAAAATATAAAATTTTTTTATTATTAATACCAACATATATTGTATTATTATCATGATATATTCTATGTTTTGGATGATAAGATGTTTTATATATATAATTATTATTTTTTATATTTTTATGATAAATATAAATAACACCAGCATTACTATCAACCATACTTAAAAAATCTGATTTTCTAAAAAATGTTATACTATTATAACAACGTTTTTCATAATGAGTATATAAAATATCACCATCAATATTCCATACTGTTATAATACCTTTTAATGTACATGCTGATATTGTTGTATCATCTGAACTTAATGAAAAATCTTCAATTAAATGAATTAATTTATCATCTTGAATAATATATGTTTTAACATTTGATGGTTTTGGATTTCTATATATACCAAACCAAAATGGTTGTTTATCACGTGGACTTTGTAAATTATGATGTTTATTTTTATTAATATCATAATTAAATTTTTCAATATAACCTTCATCATTTAATGCTAAAAAAAAATTATTATCATTTGATACAATAACTTTTATTATTTTTGATTTTTGATGACTATTATATGTTATTTTTTCACGTGTATCAGTATTCCATGATATAACTTCACCATCTTTATTACCAATTAATAATTGTGTTGGTTCATCAGTAAAATTTAATGTACATAAATCACATGGTGGTATAAAACTTTGTGGTTCTTCAACTGGTTTATGTGTTAAATATAAATATGATGATTTTTTTTGTGCAATATTACGTGATATATTATAAATATAACCTTGTGATATATCATTAATACCAATTTGTACTAAATCTAAACAATTTCTTTTACTATGTTCAGCAATTATTCTTGATTGTGATCTTAAAAATAATTCCCATTCTTCAATTTTTTTTTTATTATCTGGTTTATTAAATATAATATAATTTTTATATTTATTAATATCAATTAATAAATCATTTAATCCACAATAATTAATTTTTGATTGTATAAAATTTAAATTAAGATATAAATTTTCAAATTCATCATACATTTGTGCTTGTTCTAAATGATAACCAATATATGAATAACCATAATTGTCATTTGGTAAATTAGAAAAATCATTATTACAATTTTTTCTATATTTTTCAATAAATAATTTATGATTATTTATTAATTCATTTTTATCCATACCATTTTGTAAATGACTTAGTAATAAATCATGTACACCATAAATATAACCATTTAATTCAGTATTAAATTGTTTTGCTGCTAATGATTTTTTACATATTTCATTCATATGATCATCAACAGCCCATATTGTATCTTCATCCCATAATATTGCTAATGTTTTACTTGTTATATTAACATCTTCACTAAATATTGCTAATTGTTTATACATTTTTTTTGTTGGTTCTGTTAATTGATCAATACACATATCAAATATTGCATTTTGTTTATCAAGAAATTTTGATATAACTTTATTTGATTTATCTTTTTGACGTAATGCATCTGAATAATATTTCCAACGTTCATTATTAACTTGCATATCATCTTTATATTGTTGAAATTGTGCAGCAAACATTGCTATTAATAATGGCATACCATTACATTCATAATGAATTGAACGTGCTTCTTCTGGTAATTGTTCAATTGATTCAATTCCTAATGAATCAGCAAATAATTGTAAACTTTCATTTTCATTAAAACCATCAAGCATTTCAACAACTTCACTAACTCTATTTGTACCTAATAAATCTACATTTGTTGTTATTACTAATGTTTTACAACCAAAATCAAATGAATCAATTATATTTCTATTCCAAACATCATTTAATACAACAAGTGCATTTTTATTATGACTAAAATGATATTTTAATTGTTGAATAAGTATATCTTTTGATAGACTTGTTTCTGATACTAATGATAACATTGATGCATTATTAACACGATGATATAAATTATTGAGTTGAATCAATATTTCAGTGTCAATTAAATTATCTGATGAAGCATATGCAAATTTTATCCAATATACTTGATTCTAAAAAATAATGAATCAATATAAATAGATATTTTTTTTTTAAATTAATTAATTTTTACTTACATCAAATAAATCTGCTACAAGAGTTTCATTTTTTAATGTACTTGCAGTTAAACTGTGTTTACCAAAACCTTTCATTCCATGTAAAACAACATAACCACCTGGTTCAAGTTTTGTCAAAGCTGTTTTTAATTGTTCCATCTGTTGAATATTGAATATATTAAGTCAAGATGATATAGGATATATAAAAAAAAAAAGAATTATTATGAATTTATCACTAATTTTAATTACAAACAAACACTAATTTTATACGTTCAATTTTATTTAATGATCAAAATGCAACAATAAAATGAATAAATCATTTATAAACAAAATAAAGATATTTTTTACAATTATTATATAAACATTGTGTATGATAATAAAGGAAAAAAAAAACAAGTATACATATCAACTTACTTTTTTATCTCGTGGTACAGTTAAGGGTGATATTGGTGGTATACTTATAGATTTTTTAAAAGGTATATTTGTTGGTTCTGTATTTAATTTATCCATTTTTTCAGATATCCATGGCCAATTTTCTTTAATTGCATTTTGAAATATTTGAAAAGCTTGTGATCCATACCTAGATACAAACAAATTTTTTTATTACAAAAAAAATTAAATTAATATAAACGATAATAATAAAATATATAAAATAACAAAAAACAAAAAACAAATAAAAAAGAAAAGAAAAAAATAAATCTCAAGGACAATGATGATTCAACGCATAAAAATCAGCGACTGATCACGAAGGTCATTGATCTGCACGAAATGGACAAGTTCAATTATTAGAAAAATAATAAAAAAACATAGTTATAAGTATAAGTATATAAATATCCTATTAATATGACAATGAATCACATACTCTGGTATTATGTCCAGCAATATTTCTACTTTATTTTGATCTGTTTTTCCAGCCATTATTTCATCAACATGTTCATCTGTTAGTTTTAATTTTTTTTTTAGTTCAATCAAAACACCATCGCTTACATCAATATCATCAACAATATCATTTCTTAATTGTTTTAAAATATTTTTATGTTGTTGATTCATGTTTACTTTGTTACTCCAAAAGTTGTTGTTATTTTTTGTTTAATTTTTTTAATTTAATAAAAAAATTTATATCACCACAATAAATCACACTGTAAAATAACATAAAAAATATTTTTTAAATATCATTATAATCATTAAATTGAAAAGGGATAAAAAAAAAAACGACAAGGGAATATTGTAAGTGTCAAAATTTCCTTGATGAAATTCAATTTATTTCAGTGATGTTTTGTATTTAATTTAAATAATAATTTTTAATAAACTAAAATAATTTGTTTTTATTATTTTTTTTTTTTTTACTTACGTTAGTATTTAAATTAATAAAATAATTGCAACAATGTCAATCACTTCAAGTTGCTAGCAATTGCTAGTGTCACTTTATTGTGTACTACTCGTTATATCTACGATTTACCCCATAAACTTTTTTTTTTTTCTTAGTTTACATCGGTAGTACGAATATGAGTACTTGCACTGTGCATACGTGAGTACATACTGTGCTGTTCACAATTTTACATACGTTGTTTAAAGATAGATATGAGTGAATATGAGCAGGTAAGTTCTTTCTCTTTTTATTTCTATTAATCCCACTCTCTACTTGTTAGATAGCAAAAAAAAAAAAAAAAAAAAATTGAAAAAAAAGTTGAGCATGCGCAAATGAATTTAAAGCCGCCATATTGTCGAGAGAGGAGAGAGTAGAGAGAGAAGTTACTCGGCTATGATCGGTTATATTCGGCTGAGCTCGGCTACTTGGTTAACTCGAGCAACTGTGCTCAACTGTGCGGGAAGACGAGTCAGCCGAGTCAGTTGTTACTGTGAATTTAATGAAGAAGCACGTATTTTTGTGGGTTGCTGCTGGTTGTTCTAGAACATTTGGGTCCTTTGGGGTATCATTTTTCATCATCAAACCTGAGCCGATTTTATGGTACAGTTTCATTTCATAACTCATTATTATTATTTGAATCATTATTAAAAAATAAATTTTCAACTTTTCATCAATTATTTATTATTATTTTATTAATTTTTATAATTTTATTTTGTGGCGTCATATTTTGCCTCACAAAATGGCCGCCTTTTTCATGAGTTGAAAATTTATTTTTCATTTTTTTTATTTTACCATTTATCATATTATTTTCCGGTCATATATTGTGTTTTTTTTTTCGATATCATTTTATTGTTTTTTTTTTCTTTATTTTTTTATTGTTTTATGTAAAAAATGTGAAAAGCCGATTGTTGGCGGTTTTTTTTTTTTTTTTTTTTTTCCGGCGTCATAGCGTCATACCTCATACTACATACCATCAAATTTATGCTTCGCTTTTTTCATTTGATATTAATTTTTTATTCAATATTTTTTTATTTATTTATTGAATATAAAATTATTTATCATTATGCGCCGATGAATTGCGATATTTTGATGAATATTTTTCTCAAAATTGATGCTACCTCCCCACCATTCGCTTTTTTTTTTTTTTTATGATGCCCCGGCCACTTTTAGCTAATTCCCAGAAATTGATGAAATAAAAAAAGGGGGACAAAAAAACAAGTTTTTGTTGCGCACTTTTGTCAATAGATGGCTTACCACCACGGCCATCTTTGATAATTAAGCGCGCCATTCTGTCAACTTATTCAAATTCTGTTTTGTTTGTCTTTTGAACACAATGAAAAAAAATTGAATTCTAAATTAAAAAAAAAATATATTGTTTATTATTTTTAATAAAATAATTAATCTGTTGACAATATTTTAATTCGGAATTTTTTTTTTTCTTTTTTTTTTCTATAAAAAATAAATAAATAATTTATTTTTTTTTAATTTAATTTTTTTTTTTCTTTTAAATTTTTTGCAAGTAGTGATATCTGTCATCACATTCACTTAATAGTTTCTTTTTTTTTCTTTTTTTTATTCTGTATTTTTATTGTCAAAAAATGACCTTGATTTATCACTGGCATATATCATATACCTTTAGTATGACATATAGGTATATTTATTTATGAGAATTTTTTTATTGGCAAGTGATTTTTATGGAAGGTTATTGAATGACAAGGTGAAATATTGATATATATTTCCATTAACTATTATTATTATTTTTTCTTTGAATTTAATAATTTATATTTTATACAATATTAAATTAAAGACACGAATTTTTTAATTTTTATGTGTGGGAAAAGACCTCGTGAGTTGCCCACACGAAATAAAGTTTAAAAAAATAAAATTGATTATTAATGAATAATTCATTGTTTAACAAAAAAAATAAATAAATCTTAATATTTAAAATTTTTTTTTTATTGAATTATTTTTGATGATTTTTATAATTTAATAATCTAATTAAATTTTAATAAAATAAAAATACAAAAAGAAATATATTCATGTATTTTTAAACAATTACTTTGTAATTAAAAATAAAATGAAATAATATTTATTTTTTTAATTAAAATTTTAACACAAATATTCTTTTTGTTATTTTATGGGATGCAGAACGAACAAAATACAGCTACTTGGTGATGCTTGGTGATAACTAGTGAATGTACCAAGTTGGATTGTTGCTAGAAAGATGGCACTACCATGTCGTCTGTCAGCATGTTGGTGATTTGGTTGATGTATCACATGAAACTGGATAAATGCAAAACACAATGCAGTACCAAAAACATCAATAATCCAAAAAATATTATTTGGAACATTATGTAAAAAGGTAAATTTTTTAATTTAAATTAATTAAATTTTAAATTAAAATATTAACTCGAAAAAAAAAATCTCAGAATTAAAAATTGCATTTTATAATCTTAAAAAACAAAAAATTTTAATTATTGGCTACACAATAATACATAATCTGTTGTATTGTTTTGAAATAAGCGCCTTATAGATATTGTTTTTAAAAAAATATCCTGATATAATGAAAAAAAAAATTTGAATATTCATAAAAGAAGATATATATTTACTAGATTGACCATTACTTTCACCGTCCAATAGATTAGTAATAAATTGCAGATGCATATATACAATCGTCTCGAGTGTCGTAATGTATATGAGAATACAGACATATATATTGCTCAGTATTCACGATGCAAATTCGATTATGTTAGATGAATATATAGGGACTTGAGTAAGTGGTCTTGGTTCTCGTAATGTTGAACATTGATAGAGTAGTAGAGATATAGATATAAAGGGAGGGAAAGATTTAGACTTTCAGCTTCTCAATCAATTAATTTGTCCAGTATACAAGCATAACATGATACCAGTTTCAAATCATATGCATAAAGGGATATTCAAAAATTAATTAACAACAGTGTGTTGCACTAGCAAGAAATTATATCACCAATTATATTATACTAGCTTACATTAAAAACTAAAATTTAGGTAGTGATATTATTTTAAATTATATTCCAACAATATTGGTTAAACTATATCTCCCTTTAATTTTGGCTCGTATTTAACAAACCAGAATTTTACACTAAAGAGATACTAGATGAAATGTTTGTGGTGTAAAATGTGGTTTACATACATGGTCAACATAACTCAGTGAACATAAATATATTCTCTATATATATTATATATAAAATTTATAAAATCATCAATTTTCATTTGGAAAATATACTCATGTATCATTCCTTTTCATCATGATTTATTTGATAAATTATTATAAATGTTTACGACTCATATAATTTTACTATTATTATTTTTTTTCATTTTCTAATTGGTCATTAGAATACAAAGATTTATGACAAAAAATAAAATAAAAAAAAAAAAGAACAAAAATAATAATAGAAATTATCACGTGTGATTTACGCGTTTGTGTGATGATGCTCATTGCACTTATCTTACTTTATTTGCATATTGCATGTCGTGTAACATGAGTAGTAAAGGGTTGGCTTATATTATGTGGTACTGAGTAAATTTTACCACAATGTGTTATACTTTTTACTGTCACATGCCAACATTGTGTGTATATAATATTATAATATACATTTACTTACTTGAATTTTAGTAATTACGAATAATTTTATTCTCGAGACGAGTAACAATGTGTTTTTTTTTATTACTCAGTATATAAACTACAAGTTTAAACTCGTTTACAATATTTTTTTTAAATAAATAAAAACCTCATACTTTTTAAATTTATTTTATCATATTGTAAAGTATTTTTATTATTTTTTTTTTTTTTTCTTCATTTCTACAAATTTATCAACTGTCATGGTAAAAAAATTTTTACTTCAAAGCTTGCGTGTTTAAACTCAATAATTTTTATTTATATAAATCTGTAATTATTTATATTTTAATTTGTAAATTTGTAATTTTTACATAATTGCTATAATATAAAATAGAAAATTAATATACTATTGTAATTTTACAGATGATTTTACATTGAAAATAGAAGATAATGAATGATGATGATGATGGTGATGAGAATTGATGGTCATATGATTTTACTGAAAACGATGAAGGGCGCTTGAAGTGTTGATAGTTACGAGAATGTGATGGATTTTGGTACAGCAATAGCTTCATCGATGAGTACTTCAAACGTACGTATCGACGAACACGTCCCAGGAATGGCAATCATCGTGATAGGATAGTAATACAATTATCACCTGGACAACACACAGAGAGGATTCTCAATAGTGAATGCCTATATACGCGTATAATTAGTGGTTGAATTGAGAGTGCACCAACTGATGGATGTCATATCCAATATATGTATACCAATCTATATATATATTATCATCTATCTATTTATATACTTTACGAAAATACAGATAAAGAGTAAATATATACGTATATAAAGGGATTTACAAGTATGTACAATGAATTGCAAATATTCTCATCAATTTGTTGATCAGGAATGAGTTCATTAATCTGTTAATGCATTTGATTTTAATGAAAATACAGTATAAAATCACTGAAGAAAATATACAAAATAAAAAGGTAAAAATAATAAAAATATATTTTCAATTAAATTACTTGTTCATACATATAAATATTTATATAAATAAATAATAATAATAATCATTTTTTTTTTTTTTTTTTATTACATTTAGGAGTGTTGGTTGTCCAGTAAAATTAAACATGTATTAGAAAACACTGGCGATTCATGCTGACAAAAGTTTAATCAGTTTTATCGATAACGCCTTGGGCTTCAAAGCAGTACAAATACGTGAGTACCTAAATATTAAATTATCACGTATATATTATATAAATAAATCGTCAATCTTCACCCTCGTCAACAATGTATTATTTTATATTTATCTTTTTATTTTTTTTTTAATCTTTTTACAACTTATTTTCATTAATTTAATTGATTTTAAATATACATTGAAAATTTACATATATACAAAAGCCAGTAATTAAATTTAGATTTCTTCATTTTGTTTATTATGTTTGTCCATTCGGTTGTCCAGTTTGGGATTATTTGCATCCAATTAAATTTAGCAAATTTTACCAAACGGCTTTATTGGTTTCATTAATTACGCATGGTATTCTCACACTGTATAACATCATACACAAGATGTGTTGAATGCATTTTGTTGTTTTACATATATACAACAATACATGCGTATGTGAATGCATCAACCTACTGTAACGGTGGGGTAAAATAGTAAATCTATATATATATATATATATACACATATTGGGGGGGGTGATGAGACACAACTGCATTCAAATTGTTCTGATGCATTGCAAATCCATACAAGGGCAATATGTGGCTTGGCGTCTCCAAACCCTTTGGCATAGAAAACTCACTATATGCGTGTACTGTAAATTCACAGCTTTCAAACACCAGGATGTGATTGAACTCACGCATTTCTATTCAAAAACAATGCCCCGCGGGACATATACTCACCAATGGCATCTCTATATATACTTTCCCTTTTGTCACAAAATCTACGTGATCGTTTCTAGAATTTCGTAATTAAATTTTGTTATTGATTAACCCTTTTTCACCCCTTTTTATTATATATATGTATATATATATATATTGTCCAGCCTATTTCATATTTTTCATTTAAATTTATTTATTTATTATTTTTTTTTTTGATATACATATTTTAAATAAAATAAAAATATATCAGTATATTTGAAAATAACAAATAGCTTGTAAATTAGATGAAATGAGTATATGAGTCGATGAATGATAAAATTAATTCGTTATTTTTTCAGTGAGTTTGCCTCACTGCAATATCCACTCGTATTTTTATATATTTATATATTTATTGGTATAAATAGGCAAACGAGTCCTTTAATTACGTTGTAATAAATTGATCAATCGACAGAGAGTACCAAAGGGAAAATTTATCGGATAGTATATGCATATATGAGAGCTATTTTTATTTATTTATATTTATTTATATATATTTTTTTTTTATTGGTGTTGTGTAGTGGTGTGTAAATTAAATTGAGGACCATGGTTGTAAATGGACTGTATATATATCGTGTTTGATGTTGGCTGTGGAATTATCACACCAAGTACTATACAAAATTTTTTTATGTCATGTAAATACATTTACACTCCAGGTGGTAAACTAATAGTATCTAAAACAATTGTTCCCCTTCATTACTCGACTCGTAATATTATGCTGTAAATTCACAAATTACACACACATAATAATTTTATATTTAATATATTTTAATTATTTTAATATATAAAATTATTAAAAAAAAAAAACAATAATTTAAATTACTTTTATCTATATGTACATGTTAATAGACATGTCGTAATTGCAGTATATTTTAAGAACACGCAAATATCATTGTTGAATATATATTTATAAAATTACCACGTTAAATATGTTAATTTTCATATGATTCACTCGAGCAAACATATGCTATATATACTGGCTATCATCCAATATTTTTATTTTGACCACCTGCGAACTTTTTTAACTGTCAATGAATTATTAATTTTCTATCTAATTGATTCTCTGCATTTATTATTATCATTTATTATTTTTATTTTATATATTTTACTTTACTTTCACATTATTAACTTTCATGTGATGTGAAAATAATTGGTATGCAGTTTATCACTTTTTTTTTTATCATATTATATCGTCAATTATTTTTATTCATTTTTTTTTTTTTTTGTTTGCATTAATGAAAATAATATGAGGGTAACACAGCGTAAACTAAATTATATATAGTGACGTCATGAAGTTAAAATGCTAGATAATTTTGTTGTAAAAAAAAAAGAAAAAGTATATAAGAAATGATGACTAGTATGATGGGGTGAAAATAGTGGGTGGCAATAGAAAATATTTTAGTAATAATCGTAAAGTTTGTGTGGCAAAATGGGGCTGAGTGCCAAGTGAGGCTTCATATTATCGGTTCAAAAAGAGCGGACGGAGGTCGTCAATGTTGATGACGCGTGGATCAACGATGCACCACCGGTACAATACTCCAAATAAACTATATAAATATATAACAAAACTATTTCTCATACCCCCAGGATTTTTTATCTATGTCTATCTATATGTATATACATAAATAACACTTTTATTTTGTCTTTCTAAATCGTTTTTTTTTTTTTCTCAATAATATACAATCGTCAGTGTCTATCCAACTGGTTATTTATTTATTTTTTTTTCTTTCATTACTCTGTGATGGGTAATAGAAAATCTAACAGACAAAATATATTTTTCTTTTTTATTGATAAAATAAAAGTGAGTGTATATGCACAATTGATTGGTAATATATACACAAATCACAATAAATATTTGAAAAAGATGTCCCAAGTAATCAAACAAAAACTTGATTGATTTCAAAATTAGATTTATCTTTATATAAAAGTTTTGTCTGATATGCACAGTCATCATCATTATATATTATACCAAGTATAACATATATATTTATCATAAAAAAATAAAAAACTAAAAATTGCATGAATAAATAAACCATTTGTTTATTGGAACAAAGAAATGATATAAAGATGAAAATATCAGAGACAATGACAAGAGTAATAGTAGACCTTTTATACAGCCAAGATTTGATCATGGTCGATTAGATTGAAATGACACAAGTATTTTCGAGGGTTTTTGACGAAAAAATAAAATTTCTTATTCTTGGCTGCCATATCCGACTGTCGTCACATATCGACGCCTCCACTTTATCCAATTGCTTCACCTATATGTTAAGACACTCAGTCGTTTCCCTTTTATTTTAACCAGTAACATCTTGGTTTTTTTTTTTGGTATTATTTCTTTGGTATAGGGGCCAACATGTTTTTTCGCTTGGTTTGTTTCCGTTTGTGATTGAAAGCCGGCGTCGAACCTCGCTTCCGATTTACGTTTAACAAATATATTATCTAAATTTATCTAAATTTTTTGTATCTAAATTTTTTTTTTTTCTCAACATATATTAAGTGTTGTTGCATCGTCACTATATATTTCTATACATTAATGGGCTCGTATATAAATTTTATTCTACAATTTTCATGAATGATTGAAAAAAATTTCCGGTTTGGTTAAAATTTACGATACCACATAAAATACATTAAAATAATAAATTGTTATAAATATTTAAAATTTCAAATATTTATATATATATTTATTTTGTTCAATTATTTGTTTTTTTTTTTTTTTTTTTTTTTTTTTACAAGAGAAAAAATAAATAGAAAATATATATATACACAGAGTTTAATAAAAAATAAATTTTCAACTAACTATATTTTATATTTTGATATAAAATAATTCAAAGGGTCGTCGTTCTGGTTTCAATTTTTTTCTCATCAGGCATCACGCCTCGGGTTTTATTGGTAATTAAAAGTTGACCGGGTGTATGCATTGCTGCTATTGGAATTAATGACATAAAATACAAGTTTTTTCTACTGTATGATATATAAAACAGACAAGGATATATATTTTTCTATCGTTTTGTTATTATTTTATTTTATTTTTTTTTTTTCATATTTAAAATCTGTATAGAAAAGTTCAAACATATGTTATGAAAATGAATATTAAAAAAATATTAAAACGTATATAATAAATATAGTAGAAAAAAAAAAAAAAGAAAAAAGACATTCAGATTTTTATTTTATTTTATTTTTTTTTTAATACATAAATTATGAAGCATTGAATTTGATGAGATATGTAGGCTTTTTGCAAGCTCAAAAGTAAATCACAAGGAGCTTTTTGTCATTCAAAGATTATATACGAGTTTCATAACACTCATAAACGTGGTGATATATATATAAAACATAAATTTTATATATGATTTTACACGTATATATATATATTTGTATATAAATGTACAAACACATTTACACAAATTAAAAGTGTGAGAAAGCTTAATTAAACAGCTATAAGTACCAAAGAAATGAGAATGAACAAAGTCACTGTGATGTCAAAGTTGAATTTTACTATTCTATATATATAATTTCAATGAATTTATATGTATATATACTTGTATTCGCGGTTATATTAACACAAAACGTCTCGTTTTTCCTCATTCCTTTATATTCAAAGTTAATTGTATTTTATATTATATACAAACATAAATATATGTTACAAAGAATTCAAAGTATTTTGTTCCTTTTGGTTAATACGATATTGAAAGCTATAAAAGCATTTTCCAACATGAAAATCAAGTGGTTTATATGAATTTTCTTTTATTTATTTATTTATTTATTTCTTGATCCTAGTAAATAAAAAGGCGTTTTATATTTCGTATATATTTTTCATCTCTTTCAACAACAAAAATCCTTATATACAATATATTTTTGAGAGCTTGTACAAATTTTTTGGACTCTACAAGACTATTTGTCATTTTATTTTATTTTTTTTTGATAAAACCTTCTGTCTTGTGTTACGATTATTGTTTTGTATATATATATATATTCCTCTTCAACTATATATACAGATCTTCTTCGTTTTTCTTTTTTTTTTTTTTTTTACGTTTTAGCGCCTCTTGGCCTCTGTCTTCTTTCAGCCCTCTAGAGTGATACTTGCCTGCATCTTGTAAAGGGTCGTTGCTTGTAATCGCAACAACCCTCGTACTTTAATACTAACCAGTGAGGCATAATGGCGCCAACAAAATGTTCAAATGTCGAAAACAAAAAGCCAAGTGCGGGTAAAAATCGAAATATTATAAAAAAAAAAATAATTTTTAATAATAGTTGTCGATTAATTATGTTACTAAAATATCTCAGGAAATATATAGCTCGTTTTTTATATGATTATTGTAATAATTATATTGATATATGCTAAAAGATCAATTGTTACATTATACGAGTGACTAGTAAATTTTTGACGTTTTGTGGTTTAGGATATTCATATTATAAAAATTGCTAAAGATTGAGTGAAAAAAAATGATAATATTGATGGACAGTGACTTGAACCTTATCTCTATTTTTTTTTCATGGTAATTTATCATTCTGTAACGAGCACATTATAGCTCAATTAATCTTCAATATTTATTTTGTTACTTTATGATAATGAAAAATATGAAAATATATAAAAAAAATATAGGTTTATATTAAGAGTTTATGTCATCAAGTTGAAAGGAAATTAAACATATCTCTCAAAAACTTTGTCATTAAACCACCAAAGATTCAAGAGGTTTACATTGTACTTTTATTTTTTATATATTTTATTTTTAACGTATTTTATTTTATGGACGCGTTGTAATTAAAGTCTCGCCCTGGTGAAAAGTTAAGATAAGCTAAAAACATTTTTACTTGGTTCATTTTTTTTTTTTGTATTTTTTTTTTTATCTATATGTCGCTCTTTTTCTTTCTTATTTTTATTTTTTTTTTTCTTTCACTTGATCTGTTTGTTCATGGGAAAAGTTTGTTAAAACTTTTTCTAGCTTGAAAACTTTTTGTCAAACTCAAACAATCGTATTTGTTTGAAAATCTATATATGTATATAGTTATTGAACATTTTACCATTTTCATTGTAAATTTGATTTTTACATTGATAAAATGAGATGTTATATATTTTTATTTTTGTAAAAATCATATAATATATTTTTCATTTTATTCACAATATGGTAATACAAGTGTCTTGCTCTTTTCTTTTTCTATTTTTTTTTCTCAACACACTGATTTTTATATTTTTTTATTAAACAGGTGATGTTATATCGTGTCATTCAAGATATGATATTGCTTGTTTGACTATAAGATAAAACGATCTATTGATATGCAAACGAAGTCATGGATCATAAAATTTACGCAATATCGATAATAAAAAAAAAATTTTTAACATTAAATGCAAGCACAGCGTGTTTTTTAAATCCCAAGTATTATCACAAATGATATGCTGGTTTAAATTTTAACTTTATCATTATAACGTGTTTTTTTTTAAATAAAAAAGAGCATAAGACTAAAATGCAAACGTGCTATCATCTTTATATTAAATATACTTTTTATGAAAACTCTTGAATAACATTAATATACATTCGCGGGATTATTAAAACGTTGCTTTGAATCACCAGTTTTTTTTTTTTCTCATTCTTTCTTTCACATAATAAAAAAAAAAAACATACAAATTATTTTTATACATCACATCAAGTACCAGATATTTGTTTTTCGAATGCAAACCGTCATGCATTATCAATTCCCCTACAAGGTATTATATATCCCTTTTTGGTACTATGATAAATAAATTAGAAAAAAAAAAAGATTAAATACTGTATAACATTCTCACCAACATTATGCAAATATTACAGATGAACAAATTACTCTGTTTAAATTAGGGTGAAGTTGTCATCTATATTGTACATATTTTTTTTTGCTCTCATCTATTACAACATGTATTATTTTTTTTTTATTTTCATAATATTCTATATGACAGACATCATATTGCACATTAGCTATTGTATTGACTATTTATCGTCAAGATACAAGCTTCAAAAAAAAAGGGTGGAGAAAAGAAAAAAAAGAAAAAAGTAGTATCGACGAATTTATGACACCAAAACTTGTCTCTCTATTTCGTCAGTAACATGTTGGAATATTGACTCGTCGGTCGTCCATTCAACCCCTCTATTCAATTTTATTTATTTATTTATTTATTTATATTTTTTTTTTTTTTTTTTACATTTTAATATTCTATATCTTGCACTTGGTAAAAACCCGACTCAACCCTAGTCACACAAAATCATATCGACGAATTTATCGTTGAGAATTCACATTCACTCTGCGCCATCATGTCCCTCCAGATTGTTTATGATATTGACATTTCCTTTTTATGCTAATTCAATGTCCGAAATTTACAAAATTCAGTTGACATATACAGATAGACAGAAGGGAAAAAAAAAAAAAACTATGATATTTAGAGTCAGGCATTCATTACAGTAAAATTCAACCCTCAAATAAAAAAATGTAAAAAAAAAAAAAAAAATATCGACGAATTTATGAGAAAACGGACTCTAAAAGTCGTGAACTAACGCAACCCTAGGATGTCTCTATGTTAATTAGCCAATTAGCATAGAAAGTAGGTACCTTAACAGCATCACAACGTCAACCAAAAGTCATGCTTCATATATCTCTTCTCTATTTATTAATATATAAATAAATTTGTACAAATTTGTACGTTGTATATATGTATAATCATATTCATCTTTTGAGCACGCTTTTCAGTTTCAATTCTGCATATGTTAAATGTGTAAAGTGCGACTATATTTGTACTTGGTACAATCAACCGCAATTATCATGACTACCTGCTGCGTAGACATCTTGACTTTATATATATATTTATATTCACTTAATTTTCATTTCTCTTGTGTATAAATTTTAAATTAAATTATTTGGTTGTATAAATATTTAATGTATTATATAATATATATAATATTTTTTATTTTATATAAATTATATTTCATTTAAAATTATGAATATATTCATGATAAAATATAACTTGAATGGTCTTTCGAATATAATCCTTATTTTTTACTACTATTATATAGTATGATATATGAATAATAATTTGAGAAAATTATTATAATACCTACTTTATTTCTATTGTTTTTAGATTTCGGCTCATTTCAAGTTTCATTTTTTTTTCTTTTCTCTTTTTTTTTTTTGTATTTAATTGACTCTCATATACATGTAGTAGAAAATATACTTGAAATATCATAGTATATTTTGCTCTTTTGTTTATTTAAAAATCACTCAAAAATATAATAATAAAATAAAAAATTATATGACGTAAAATTAAAGAAAAAAAAAAAATACTCGTGTATACCTACATGAAAAAAAATTCTGTATAATTATTTTAATTAAATTGAATTTTTTTTTTTTTTTTTTAATTTCTGGTTATATTTTTAATCTGACAGATTAAAGTAGTATTTATTTGTTTCCGGCTTGAAATGAAAATTCATGTGGATGATCCGTATCAAAATTGTTCGCTTAGGAATTGGCACATTGAGGTGAATTTAGTAGAATCTGGTTGAATCTCCCCTGGTATAAAATCACTGTCCCTATCTGTACTTAATTGGCACAAGTAATTAGATATTCAGCAAAGTTATATGTATAATATATATATACACTATTCGTATGTCAAGTCCAGTCAGATATAATGATAGGGAACAAGAGAAAATATATTTCAAAATATGTAGCAAATTGTATGAGAGGGTTTACTCAAAATAATATCACAGAGAAATTATCATTAGAAAAAAAATAAAATAAAATAATAAAATAATAATATTAATGCTTCAAACATTTGTATATAATTTTATTTTATTTTATTTTATTTTTTTTTTTAATTTTGAAAAATGACTTTTTGACATTATCAATAAATGGTTGTATACTTTGATTGATTGAAATAATAAAAATCAAGTGTACAAGCACACTCCCTTAATTCAAAATAACAAATTAAAAGAAAAAAATAAAAATAAATGTTTGTCACATAGTAAAATAAAATTGTTTATTGATGAAGCATGTTCACAAAATGTATATTAACAAACGCGAATATAAATGAGATATAAAATAATATACAAAATTCATTCCGATTTATTCGTATAAGACTTTATATACAATATACAGTTAAAGGGTCGATTCGACATGGCCCGTTACTGGTCTCCCAGTAAAATTTAGTTAAGTCATTCACGTAGATTATTAATTTGCTACGCTACCATGACCTTGCAAACTCATCTCAAATGAACAAAGATATTTATCAGTGTCAGTATAAAAATTCAAGAAATAATAATAATCAAAATAAAAAAATAAAATAAATAATCCTTGGAAACAATATTGACTTTTCATAGAAATGAAAATATTAATATTAAATTTTTATGGTTTTGATTTCATAAATCTGGTAAATTGCAATTTTTAGAGTATTGAGAATTAACAAAAAAAAAAAATATTAAAAAAATTTTTAGTCATAGCAATACACACATACACGTTACAATATTATTCATTAAAAAATTGTAACGTGTAGAATTGCATCGGCTGTTGAATATATATATATATATATATACAACAACAACAATAATAATAAATGGACGAAATGGTTGAATAGATGGATTTGTGGTGGTGCAAAAGGTCGTCTATAGATTTTCATTGGCAGTTGAAAGAGTTTATGTATACATATATGGTGGTTGATCCATACCGGACAGTAGTGTGGTTGAAGTATGGGTTATACAAGTGTGTCCAGAGTGTTACATTGACTGATTGAGTGGCATTGAATTGAATCGAGGGTTCAAAATAGTGGAAACTGGCAAATGTTCGTTGAGTTTATGCAGTATTGAAAGTGTGTTGAATTTCAACATGAAGATACTATAAACTATATATACATTTTGGCATTAAATTTCGTCATCAAGTAATATAACAGTAGATATTCTATCAAATACATACATATAGTTATGTGTAAATAGAATTTTCTCTATCTAGATGCGTATGTTTTTCTATTAGTTTGTCTCTCTATTTACATGTTGATAAAAAAAAAAATGTGTGTGTGTGTGTGTATATCTGTAAAAGGGCTAGTGATTTCAATTTTTTTATTTTATTTTTTTGAAACTGATGGTGAATATATACCGACGAATGCAATTACACCTGAGTAATAGCATCCGGTGGTGCCCATAGGCTTCCATGTTATTATATATTGTAGATTGTAAGCGAGAGGAAATTCAGAGGGAATATAGAAGGGTTGCACATATTCAATTCATCTGTAAACTGTCCACTTTGATGGGAGGACATACGACAATCACACCCGTTGTAACAAAATTTGCAAATATATATACATACCACTATCGACTGTATATACATATATAGTATATATTTATTTTCTATCTTTATCACTTCAAGCTATTGTCTCTCATGCAATGTAATTGTATGCACTCAAATTTATTGTGTTCAACACCCTCAAAATGAAGATCACTCGACGTTGATTGCATTGTTTTGGACGGTGATCGATGAATAGTCATATTGTTTTATGTAAAATTTTTTTTCTATCTCTATATATATTTAATTTAATTTTTTTTTTTTTTTTTTTTCACTTTCATGGATTTTTCAATATGCGTCATTACCATGGTTGCTCATTTTGTAACACGTTGAAATAATTGCAATCAAGTATTTCATTATTTTGTCATTTTAATTATTAAAATTTTATTGATGCAAAATTCAAAGGCAAATTAAAAAATTCTTTCTATGTATAAATATAAAAATTCTATTTATATTATAAAGGCCAAAAACTCAGCTGCATTACATATATTGCATTTGTTCAATATGTAAATATGAAAATATGTTTTAATTTTTTTTTTTTTTGCATTATGCAATGATTTTTGGGTCTACAATGAAATATTTATTCTGAAAATAGTTGAAACACATTTTTGCAATTTAATTTTAATTGGTAACGAAAGCCACATGCCAAAACAAAAGTTATTTTTTTTTGCTTGACAAATTGTCGAATAAAACATTTGTGAATATTTGTATAATATTTAAATTTTTTATTTGGGTCTAAGTTTACTTAGCATAATGCCCTTTTATGCAACAAGTGTCGTATAACATATATATTTTTTTTTCTTCTCACCCAAGAATATATACTGGGCTAGTTGAAATTTAGTGGGCACTAAAACTTTCTGAAGTAGCTGCATCTATCTTTGAAAAAGGCTAGTAATATATATAGATACTCATTTTTATGCATATTATTTTTATTATTATTATATATATATGCTAAAGTCACGATGAATAAAAGTGAGAGAATAAAAATAAAATGCAAATATTTGATTATTTATAACCAACTGTCTGGGCGAATGATTTGAGGTAGAGGGTTCTTTGCCATTTTAACATTTACTTTTTGTTTTTTTATTTTTTTATTTTTTCTTATTCAACCTTTTATACTTATGTACATTTATGTACTTGAAAATTCAGGGACGCTGTAAAGTGAAATAAAATTGATGACCATGGACTTGTGTAATAATACCCTTCAATTTCATGTGATTTACTTTTAATATGTTAGCTGGTAAACGTGATTGCAGCTACTTTCATTATTACTATTAATATTATTATTATTATTATTTTTGTATTCAACAGTTGATGGTCATTGACCATTTGTCTGTATAATATTAAATTAGTTTTCCTTAATCTAGCTCATATCTGTATAAAAAAATTTCTTGGAAAATTAATTTGACTATTGTCTCTTATTTTTCCACTTTTATAAAATGATACTATCATTGTTTTTTTTTTCTTTTTTAATAATATATTCATAATATACATTTTCGTTACATTTTTTATTCAAAAAAAAAAAAAAAAAAAACATTATACTCATTCAGTATAATTTTGATATCAATGATTATGCGAATGTGACAGTTGGCTTTGACATGTACACCACTGTATATAAATTATCAGTATATATATATATTTTTATTTCAAGCTTCAATATTAAACATATATATTCAATTTTATTTCATTAATCATTCTCAGTTGACTCGAGTATTTTAATGTATATAATTATATTTATTTTTTTTTATTTTATTTTAATCTTTATACATTTTAAATTATCAAAGTAGTCAACACGTTAGTGTACACATATAAATTTTTAATTTATAAATATTTTAAATCATGATATTTTTATCAAGTTGTTTTCGATGTTAGCGTGTATATATCATGCATGGATGAGCCATGTGCATATGTAATGGCACCGCATGTCGATTTGAAGCAGCCGGATGTTGGTTGGTGTGTGGACATATATACGCTATATGCATAACGATTATATGCCTATTAGAGAAGTTGTGCATATACATATATATAAAATATGCGATCGTTACTGCAGTCTATATAGATATATGCGATGTAAGCAGAAACCTCAAGTTCTAGGAGATGGGTAGGTGGGTGAGTGAGGCTGTACGATATTATCAGCATTGATGAGCAACTAACCGGAGAAATTGCCTCAGCATGTGTGATCGATTCGACTGATCTCTCTGTACTCAATAATAATATATACCAAAATCCGTTTTCCATGATTCTAATGGTGTTTAATCATTATCTATGTGATTATCATTAGATATCAATTATAAATGAATATACGCTTAGGTATTTATAAAAAGAATGACAATGTTATAAATATGAAAGAGTTAACATTTGGTAGGAATTGTGGCATGCGATTCGTTGAAAATTCCATTGACTGAAGTTCTGGTCATAATTAAAAAAAAAAAATTATTCTTCGATATTTTATTGGCCTATCTTGTAGAGCACATTGATACTTTTTTTTTCTATCTTGTAGAGCATTAAAAAAGCATCATTTTAGAATTTTTTCAAAATTTACCTCACGGCCGTTTATGAGTATGAAATATCAAGATTCGTTATTAATAGTTTTGTTGTAATCTCCCAATGGATAACTGGATTTTCGAAAATTTAAGGCACAATGTGTTTAATTTTTTCAATCTGATTTACTCCAATTTACTTGGTTTTTTTATTTTATCGAAGTTTACTCACGTATATGAATACATTTGTTTTCATTCATTTATTCAATTTTTTAATTACAAAATAACTTAATTTGTTATCTAAAAAAAATTATTTTTTTTTAATAATTTTATTTATTTTTTATTTATCAATGAAATTATTTAATTGTGTACGTATTTTAATTATTTTTCTAGAACGAGTTTTTGATCTTTTTTGGAAAAGATTTTCTTTGTCACTCCGACAATAAATACATAATATACATCTACTAGAAATTGATGTGGAGCAAGAGTTGAAACACTTCTATAAGGTAAGAAAATGAATTTTTTATATTTTACAAATATTAGTTTTCGGTATTGTTTTTTGTGGAGTTGAAAATATAAAATTGTAAATATAATTTATGTTACTTGTACTACATCAACCCATGAAAATTATTGACAAAAAAAGTATAAAGTTTTCACACATCATCTCCCATTAATTGCGTACTGGTGCGATGCTTCAAGCGTTTAGAAACACTCAAAAAATAAAAAATAAAAAAACACTCAGTTGACAAGTTGGACACACGTCAAAATGAATTTAGTTTCGTCACTATACAACCCTCTGACACAAGTTTTTTTTTTTTTTTTAATTTATTTCTGGTTCATCCAATAATTTTTTTATTTCTCTTTCATTGCCAAGTATATTTATTTTTCCAATTTTATCTCTCTCGTACTTTTTATTTTTATTATCAATTTGTCTCAACTGAATTATTTCTCTCTTACATTTTCAATCTTTTTTTACAAATGTAACAGCAATTTTACATTGACTATATACACATATACACACGCTCATCATATCGTACCCATAGTATTTTAAATTTCAACCCTAAAAGTGTTTTACGGTTGACATCATCCATTGATAGAATTTAAAAATGATGTCGAGACGATCGCGTTGTGTCGGGATGACATAGCTTTGACACCCGGATATACTGATTTTACAAGCAACACGCGCTAAATCGGAAACGAATTTCTGGGAATGAAATTTTAAAAAATTTAAAAAAAAAAAAAAAAAAGGGCTATTGCATGTAGATTGTGTTGTGGCTTTAAGGGGTTATGCATACATGAAATACATAAGTGTATTTTTACACTGTATATATATACAATAGAATAATAAAATATCAAAAAACTACAATACAAAAAAATAAAAATTGCAACAACAACTTGTATATACACAATATCAATGGCATGTGTATTTCAAGTGGAAATAAAATAAATAAATAAATAAATTGACAGTAAATAGTAAACTTAATAATACTCGGATTCATTTTCGTTGAAGTCAATATGTATACAATTTTATATATTGTAATTGAAAGGGTTTCAATATTTTTTTTATCTATAACTAGAATTGAATTTTCATGTGTGTATATATAATACAACGACTTTACAACACCACAATTCCTAAAATTTTCATAAATTTAGTTTCGCAAAAAAGAAAACATATAAATGCAGCTACAGATATTAAATTTCTATATTATTTATTTATTTTATTTTCATTGGTAATAAATATAAAATATAAAAATCAGTGAAACCAATTTAAAATCAAGTTGAGATAATATGATATTTAATATCATATATATAATATACGATACAAAAATAAATAGGCATTTAACCTTTGTAACAAAGGGGAATATCATTCTGTTAACTGGTGTTTTTTCGATAAGAGGTTGATAATCTCCGTGCAAAATGATTGGTGATTATTTGAATGGTTATGCATTAGATGCTAAAAACAGTAGGATTTCACATAACACAAGTCAGTATTTTACTGTTTTTAATATGTGTAAATGTGTGTTTATATTATTTATATAAATTGTGCGTGTCTAGATTTTTTTCTTGGTTATCCCAATAGGAGGTCTTTATCCATTTTCTTCAGGGTTATTATTTATATCATATATAGTTATTGGCACAATGATAATAAATAACGTAGAAAAAGTAATTTGCATTGAGCGTGGCTAATCATGAAATCGTAAGTCACGTCGTCTTCATTCTCATATATGCAATATTTATTTTGATATTTATCACAATATTTAAATGACTTATAGTTAAGCTTATTTTCATGGTATATATATAATAAGTGTGAGAATTTTTTATTTTATTTATTTTTTTTTTTTATAGTAAAATTTGACATCTATATATTGTTTATATTTGTCAGTAAATATATTGAAAGTATTTACATTAACACTTGGAATAATATTTAAATTGAATGATTTAAAAAAATTCACCCTTGTTTTTATATTCGTAGTCATTCATTGCCATTCCTTATGGGATAATAATAAATTTTTTCGTTATTTTTTTTATTTCTGCTGAAGTGAAAATCCAATGGGAACATTTCCTCAGGATAAATACACACAGGTTTCAATTTGAGAAGGGTTTTTTCTCGTAATTCTACTGTTAATTGCCATAAAACTAAACATTTCATTTTGCTGTTTCTTTATAGCTTCAATTTTTTTTTATCTCTTTGATTCTTCAGTTGACTCTTATATGCCAAATATTTTATTTTATATATTTTTTTTTCTTCTTTAGTTTTTATATTTTTCTTTTAGTTAAAAAAATGGCAGTGGTGAAATATTATAATAGGATATTAGCCTTTCGTACTTGATTTTTTTTCTTTCTTCTTTTTTTTTTTACTTCATTCTTTTGGATAGTCCAGATTTTCAGTCATTTTTCTTGAAGGATTAAAATTACTAATTGTTATTCTCAAAGGATTCAAAGCGAAATACCAAGTAAATCAGTGTACTGGAAAATTAAGGATTACTTGTATAGATATATACATATATTTATTCATTGTTGAAAATTTATTACTTTTATTTCCTTAGGGAATTAAAAAAAATTAAATATAATAAATAAATTATAAATTATAAATAACAAGTTTGTAATTGGTCTCGACATCGTTCATCTAACTTTTATTATTTTTATTATTATATTTTTTTTTTTCATCTGTTTAAACGATGTATATCAATGTAGACAGTAATAAATTATAATTGCACAATCTTGTGAAAAAAAAAGTTGATGACAGTCAATGATTCTTCTACATTGAAATTTGTTAGGCTTGTAGTTGATTTTTTTTTTTTAATTTTTTTTTTCTTTTAATTAACTGTCTACATATAAATTGTTATTTCTAATTGTTTATTTTTTTTTTATTTTTTTATAATTATTAATTTATCAATTAATCCATTTAAAAAAAATTAAAAATGTAAATAAATCTTTATTTCCATATAAATTTTTATTTGTATCAATTAAATTTTTTTTTGTGATTTTAAAAGCTTTTTAATTATTCCTACATCACAAAGTAAATGTGTATAAAAGTATATATAAAAAACAACAATATATGAAAAAAAAAAAAATAAATAAATAAATAAATAAAACTCATTGTACATTTATGGTAGTGAGGTATTCGTTTGCTAATGAATCATGCAATAAATGAAATACTGGCGTATTTTCCCACCGATTGTACAGTCATGTATTGATAAACAGAAAATAATTTCTATTGCACAATCTCATCGATTTTTTCTCTTGTTACTTTGTCACTCTTGTCATCATTCATAGTTCGACACAGTTATATTCATTTTTTTTTTTTTTTTTTTTTTTTATTATTTATTCAATGATGAATAATTGAAAGTCAGAGTGATTATAAAAAAAAGTAATTTAAAAATAATAAATAAATAAATAATAAATACGTGAAAATGAAAATTACTAAATGTATGTAGACTTTGGATTGGAGGGAATTAAAATGTCATATATACGTATATATATATGGAAAGCAATATATCTTCATTATGAATTGAAGGTGGCATATAAGTCACACTGTGGGGGGTTTTTCCAACAACTTTACTTACCCTCATAATACTCGAGCACGTATGAAGGGCTCATAATATAGGCGCAATAATACCACAATTGAACCCACCAATGAGTTTTCATTTTAAACTACTTATATTATATAATCAAAAAAATGAAAAAGATTATTTTTTATTAACAATATATATATATATATATAATAAATAATTTTTATGATAGATTTATGAATTTATTTGCATTTATTAAATTATATAAATATAAAATTGCCAGGAAAACTATAAAATGCATATAGGCATATTTCAATATATATATATACTGAACAATCAACGTAAAATGATTGTTTTTTTTTTTAGTTTTTTTTTTATTATTATTTTTTTTTTATATATATATATATTTGTCTCTTTGTTCTTTCTGTTTGGAAGCCAACTAAAAGCCGCATGTCCATCTCGACTGGACAATCAGACCCCATCAGCGAAAAAATGTGTTTTTTACGTGTATAGCGAAGCCCGAGAATATCACAAAATTCGGTCGGGATATATACTTTATAAAGGTTTCCGGGGATTTAATTTTCTCGACTGGCAATGGCATTTTAGTTTTGGTCATAGCTTAACAATGGATGTCCAGTTTTTTATTTTATTTTATTATTTTATTTTTTCATCATCTTTTGTTGAGGAGAGAGTGGCCAACAGAAGATTGCTCTTTGAGTGACGCTTTTTCGTTATTACGTTATTGTGTATATTTTTTTCTTTTCTATTTTTATATTTTTTAGAAAAAAATATATATATATAATAAAAATAATATTAAAATATAAAACAAAGACTCGATTTCACCACAATTTCAATTTCATTGTTTTTTTTTCTTCTTTTATTAAATTTTTATTACACTGTTGTTTTAGTTTACATTTTAATCAAAAAAAAAAAAACATGTAGATTTTGTATTTTATTACGCATTTAAAAATTGATTAAAATGCAATTTTTTTTTTCGGCTCGTGTATTTTAAAAAAATTAAAATTAGAAATTGCATTTTATCAAGCATGATTCATATAAAATTTTTAACGGATTATATTCAAAAACGACATGACGCATGAAAAAAACAGTAGGAGTAAAGAATCAAACAGAAAAAAAATGCATACATCTGTAAAATCATATTGACTGCAGCGGAATAACATGATTCTGTGATCGCAATTGCGTCTCTAATCTATTTAATTTTAAACTGCATATATATCTGTAAATGCAGCTTTGCAGTGCACTTTTTCACTCATGCATGTATATACGAAAAATGAATTTAGCATTCATCAAATTCTGAAAAAATATATCACGAATTTAATTATTTCTGGATGCACAAAAAAATTTAAGTACTTGAATAATCATTATTATTCATTATACTAAATAGTTTTTGCTTGTTTTTGATTTTATTTATTTTTTCTTCAGTCAAGATAAAGGGTTGTAGAAAAGGGTGAATGTAATTTTAAATGAAACTTCACTTATCTTT
The DNA here is from genome assembly GCA_011426435.1 of Lysiphlebus fabarum. Taxonomy (NCBI): domain Eukaryota; kingdom Metazoa; phylum Arthropoda; class Insecta; order Hymenoptera; family Braconidae; genus Lysiphlebus; species Lysiphlebus fabarum. The sequence continues at coordinate 28,252 of WSYQ01001282.1, forward strand.
CCCCAAATTCTCCAAACTGAGATAATGTAATTGAAGTTAAAAATAAGGCTTAATACTTAATGATGCAGGCAATTTAAATTGCAGTGTACAGATAGAAAAAGAAAAAACAAATTTTCTTAATTCAAAAATTCTTGCATATAAGCATTGCATATAGTCTTCAAAAATACTATAGCTATATTTTTCTCTGCCATATAAAATATATAATTTTGGTTTATTATTTTATAAAAGCATCATTTTATTTCAAGTTTATCTATTTCCTAAAAAATTTTATTCTCTGTTATTTTGGCTATTTTTGTAATCGACTTTTTTTCTGTGATTTTTCTTTTTATATAAATTTTTCCTATCTTAGTGCCATTCGTTCTCAGTCCAAAACCAACCACGACTTTTAAAGCCGGATTTTCCGGATTTTGAATTTTCCATTGCACAGAAGGATAGCAATTAGCGGGCATTTAGTAACCCTCATTGTTCATATAGGCTCGTTTATACTCTAAATTTTAAGTCAAAAGTAATTGAGATCACTATTCATGGTTATACGTAAAATTGTTATCGTATTTCTTTCTCTTTATTATATATATATTGTATGCGCACAGTCATACATATATTGGATCAATAATATGCACCAAGTTTTAGTACACAGTGCATATACCTATATATATCTAACTGCTAAAATATTAATAAATCATGTCTAATAGAGCGTTGGTACATTCACCCACAGAAATATATACATATATAATAGACATAATATGCGTACATTAGATAATATATATTTGTGCTAGATAGATAAGGATGCGTAGAGTCGATGCTATCATATATGAGTAAATTAATATAGAACATTTGAGTACATATGTATATATACATATATTGTATGTGGGTATATAATATATATATACATATTTACTATTTTGAAGGCACATGTAGAATAGATGATGCGAAACATATAGAATCTAGTGTGATTTCAGCGTAAAGCGTACATTTCCGGGGGTACATCAATTGTCATTGTCATTAAATGTTATGACTATTGCTTGAGCATTCAGAGACGTCTTTAGCTATATATATAAATAATTGTAATAACAATATATTATTTGAATAACCTAAAGCTCAGAGTAATTGAAAATTTATATCAATTTTTATGTATATATATTCAATTTTATGTTGGAGACTTATTCTTTGTAATCGCTCATAGAAAAAATTGAAAAATTATTTGATGATTATTCTTTATTTATTAAGTTATACATTTTTTTTTCATTATTTATTTATTTATTTTTTTTTTGAAGCATCTTTTTCATGACGTTAGCAAAAAATCGAATATTCATCATCATCTTCCAATTGTGTGATAGAAGTTCATCTCTAATATGGTTTATACACGCCTTTTTCTTTATCCATGTTCCTTGCTCTTATATGCATGAGCAAACGATCGAGTGCTTTATATATATATATATATATATTTTTTTTATTTGTATACTTGTATCTATTTTTATGATGCGCAACATGCGGGCGTAATTCAGTCAATGCAAGTCATCAAGATCATCCTTGTCACCATCTACATTTATCATTTTTAATGACATGAATTGAGTATCATGCCAAAGTGGTGGCGTGATATTGCTGAATTTCATGCTAAAGAGTCCTCAATAATTTTGAATTTTAATATATATATATCCATTTTTTTATTTTCATATTGGCTGCTTTTAAAAGATTATTTATTAAATCTAAAAAATGAGCTCTATGAGTTGACGGTTTTGATTTTTTTAATAATATATTTAATACTTTAATGTAGTGTTATAGATATATGTTTACGTAAATTTATCGAATTTTTTTAAAGGCGATATTGATGGTGCTGCTACTGTTTTATGTTTGGTTCCCAGTTGGATAAGATAAAAAAAAAAAGGAAATTTCGAAAGAAAGATTTCCCTGTCTCACTTCTATCTTTATGCTATTATGCATGCTAGTATGAATTTTTATAACGCAAGAGATGCTATCGTGTGCGAAAATAATCGGGAAACGTTGAATACAAAAAAGTAAAAGCTCCTGGTGTTCCTTGGTTAAAGTTTATAAGATGAGCTCTCTTGTAGTGAAAGAAAGCAATTACCCCGCACTTGCCAACCAACGGGGCATCGATACTGTATTCTTTTTCATATATATACATATTTTCTTTTTCCTTGTATTATTATTATCTAGAAAAAGAAAAGATATTCTAGAGTTTTATAGCAAACAATATTTTTTAATGAGTCGTATACGAGATATGAAAAATTTAATGCCAAAAAAAGTATTTGAGTAAATATATTTGTACAAATTATTTGACTCTTTTTCACTGATAAGATGATATAAATGGTCTGTTGTTTTTATTCTTCAAATATGAATTTTTTTTCATATTTAATTTTGCAAAATTTATTTTTGTAATTTATTTGAATATATGATATAGTTTTACAGTGTTATTTCATACATTGTGGTTTTGTATTGATTGTTCATAAAAAAAGTAACTATATTTCATTGCACTTTTTCATGTTTTTTTTGTTGTTTTTGTCCTAAAGGCAGCGTGGCCGAGCGGTCTAAGGCGCTGGTTTTAGGCACCAGTCCGAAAGGGCGTGGGTTCGAATCCCACCGCTGTCATTTTTTTTCCTGTTTTACACTAATAATTAGTAATTATTGTCAATTAATAAGGTTTTTTTTTTTAAGAATAAACCTTAGTCATAGATCAATCTTAGAAGATTAGCATTTCAGTTTAATGTCATATAATAATATGATAAGAGTTGAATAAATTCACAGTTTGATAATAATAATAATAATAATATTGCTGATTATATAAATAATGTTTTTTAATTGAGGTCAAGTGTACTCTACAAGAGATTTTTTTTCTATCCTGTTATTGATTATTTGAACAGCTGTCGTTCATTATTAAATAGCGAGCAATGTAGTAGTATAAGTCATTTATTTATAATATTATCGTAGTTACATGCTTGTTAACAATAAATACAACATAAATATTGATTGCATAAGTTAATAATTATTGTAATAAAATATATTAAACAATAAAGATAAAAAAAAAAAACTCTCAGGTCCTACCGAGATTTGAACTCGGATCGCTGGATTCAGAGTCCAGAGTGCTAACCATTACACCATAAGACCGTTGGTGATTTATACTATTAGCAGACTCCTCAACTCCTAGAAAATTCAAACATTTTCTTTTCTAGTTTTCAATAATGTAATTATATAATCACAATAATTTTTTATAGATTATTAAATTTGTTTTCAAGTAATAATTATCATTTTATAAAAAAAATTAATATTCGTGCAGCATTAATCGGATCAATATATTTAGTTTATTTTATTCTAAATGTTCAAGTTTAGATATAAATTACATCAACTGTTTGGCCATAATTATTTATTTAAACATGATAAATATTATGTTACATTAAAAAAATACCAACACCAAGACAAGACCAAGACAAGAATGGGCTCAATTTTGGCATATTTAGTCTTGGGTGAAGCCCTAAACATCAGATTATAAAATAAATAAACGATGGCACTGTATACGGAGAAATTGACAAGAAATATAGGGATACGTTACGGAGAATCTAGGGTGAATTTTTTTTTCGCGTAATTATTACAAAAATTGTAAGAACAGATATTAAGTGATATGCCTTTTGCACTTTTTAGCACAAATGCTTTTTTATAGTGATGATGTAATTCAGTATTGTATATTTATCATACAATAAATTAAATTATTCATGCAGATATAAGTAGATAAAAAAATGTAAAAAAATTGAATAATATAAATTTGATATTTAGAAATTTTTTACATTCATAGGCGATGATGTGTTATGAATGGTTGGCAGTAAATCTTGTGATTTATAAAAAAAAATTCGTCTTGGGTTTTGAAATCTAATAGAGTGTTTCTGATCAAAATAAGACCTGTGGTATTCACATGTTTTGCTTGAACTTGATAGAAAAATAGTGACCATATTACCCCTCTCATTCGAGCGTTATAATATTCTGTCCGGCATTTTTCTTATTCAAACGACACCACATTTTATTCGCTCTTGTAAGTTAGCTGTACAAAAAAGATATAACTATATGAAAATAACATAAAGAAATCACTGAAAGCCGAATGGTTATATTGAGTTTTGACCCAAAGGCTTTATAGGGTCAGCACTCAAGCGTATGACTATTTTTGTCACCCTTCTCTAAATTTTTATTTACGAATATACTCATTTTTATTACCTTAAACCAATGGGTTATCAAATAAAAACAGTAAGAACATCCCATATTCGTCACTGAATTTAAATTTTTTTTTCAAGGATACTTTATTTTTCAATTTTATCATAAATATGATTTAAAAGAAAAAAAAAAAAAAAACTTATAGAATTTTATTTTCTTTTTTGAAATGATGTTTTATATCATTGTTATTGTCGTATACATATATATATTTATTTATTTTTTTTTTTAAACCATATCCTTTATTATTATTTTTTCGTCTTTTATGTTATATATTTGGACAGCCCGTGAAAAATAAAAAAGCTAGCGTTGACTTTGTGGAATTTAAGAGATATTTTGAATAATTTAGGTAGCTAATTTTCTAGTGAATTTTTGAGTTTGTCAATATATATTACAGCAAGGTAAAAGATAGATATATACATAAACGGTAACAAGAGAAAAAAGAAAGTAAAAATTGTAAGGAAATTTTAGTGGCTTGAGTCCATGGGCAAAATTCTCCAGACTGAAATAATCATAAGAGGCGCCTGGCGCCTTTAATCACGATATTAAATATTTACGATTGCTACTAGAGCTTTATACTTATTTTTCTTTTTAATTTTTTTTCTTGTATCTAAGACTCCTTATCAACTCCAAGAAGACTCCGATCTTCCTGTTGTCAGGATATACATATATATTTGTGTATATTTTATATATATATACATCAACATTCACTAAGCTAGGGGTTTTTCTTTTCTGTGTTTCATACCTCTCGTGTTTATCATTTGTACTAGAAAAGCTTCCAAGAAATATCGCCATTTAGTGATTAAAATGAACAAAAATGAAAAAAAAATCACCACTTTTCAACTTCAATTGTATTCACGCTACAAAAAAATATGTATATATATATTTTCTGAGAAATTTTTTTTTTTTTTAATTCTTCAATTGTCATCAGATGGCTTTTCAAAAAAAAAAAAAAAAAAATAATCTATTTTACTATCACCTTTTATATTACTTTAAAAAAAAAAAAAAATGAAAATATATTCTACGAGGATTTATTTCTTAATGGATTCATCACTTTGTCTACAACAGACTTTTCAAACGATTCCTAAAATGGCACAAGACAGGGTCCAGAGAGGCAAATTTAATATTCGAAATTCCGTATAACGTAATTTCACGGGACGTCGCTTTTCAAACGCCTAAGTATTACAAATACGATTTTCCAATGGTGAGCTTTTTTTTCTTTTTTTTTTGTAAAGTGGTTAGGGAAAATAAGACTAAATTTTTTTTTTTTCGTATAAATAAGGGTGTGAGAAATCGACAGGATAACAAAAAGTACTTTAAACGAATTTTTTTTCTTCTCACTTACTTTTTATATATATATATTTTTTTTTTATTCAACATTGAAAGATCGTGTTACTACTGGATTTGTCCTCGATTCAATTTCCCTTAATTCTTGTCAGAAAAATGTTCAAGTAGACCATGATGTATAACAAATGCAAATATATAGATTGAGGAAGTCAACTCAAGTAGTTTGAATATTGATGAAGAGAGAATGAGACTAAAAAGCTCTAGTAAAAAAAAAAAAAGAAAAAGCGTAGGACAATTGTTGGGATCTGTGGACATGTCTTGTGGTTTTTTATTTTTTATCTGTTTTATTTTTTTCATTTTCATCTTACCAACCCTCAATTTACAGCTCAACTATAGTATGTAACCAACCCTTGACTTTCTAAGATTCTCTTTTTATAGTTGACTATTGTTACTTGTTTGTACATATTTTCAAAGTTTTAAGATTTTATATATTGGTGAGGTTCTATTTTTTATCCTTGTTCGATGAGTTTCTTATACTTTTATCTCATTGTCTCATTTTTATTACGAATAAAAAAAAATCTCTCGAGAAAAATTCATGCGCCGTAATGTGAGAATGACAACAGATGCGACGAAACAAAATTACAAGTGCCAAACCATTCCGTTGTATATACATTTTGGTATCTTGGTTTTTTTTTTTTAAATACAATACATATATATAGTATGTATGCTTATATGATATATATATATTTTTTTGTTATGTATGAAATTGTTGTGACAGGCGTTTCAATGGGTTCTCCTCTTTTTATTCCATTCTTCTTTTTTATTGTGATTATTATTATTATTATTTTTCACTTGGTGTAAACTTTGGATAGTAATGCGAGGTGTCCGACAACGAAGCCGACCTGGCACTTTTACGACCTCAAGACCCTTGGGTCTTCTGGGAAAAGAGTCTGCCATGTTGCATTACGTTTTTTTTTTTTTTTTTTTTTTTGCTTGCTCATTTTATTCAATTGACTCGTTTTTCTACCACATACATATTTTCCCCTACTAAATATCTGACATCTGATGAAATAACCTATGCTCTATTTGGTTCATTATGTATAATGAATTCAATAATGATTGTTTGAGTCCATGTTTTGTTTACAAGCCAAATTTTTTTATCAATCGCTCTTTTAAACTTCAGTAATTACATTAAAAGGTTTTATATACGAATTGCTTAATCTTATCTCATGACAGTATCAACTGTTTGTTAAATTGTTCTAATTTAACTGATTAATTAGAGAATTACTGATTCTCTAATTTGTTGTTATAGATGTTAAGGGCTTATCTAAATGCTTGAATATTTAGTGTCACGAGTTTTTGTGAGAAGTCTAGTCCTCAGATAGTTAATCATTATAAAAATACGACGTTATCATTTAAAACTTATTTTTCAAATAATATTAAGTGTCTAATTAGCATTAAAAAATCTCTAAATTTAGCAGATCAATATGATGAATTATTTAAGCGTTGAGGTGTCGAGTATTTTGAAAAGACCAAATTTATAAATTCAAAAAACTAAAAAAAAGGAATTTGCTAGGTGTGGGGTTCGAACCCACGCTCCCATTCGGGAACCAGAGCTTAAATCTGGCGCCTTAGACCGCTCGGCCAACCTAGCAGATGTAATCGAAATCTGAAAAACTCTTAAAGAATTGTTTGATAACACTGCGAAAAAAAATGATTAATTCTTGGTATTATAACTTAATAATTATATTTAACAACTAACTATCTCAATTCCACGACTTTGATATTTGATTCTTTAAAATTTGCAGAATTAAAAATAAAGAATTATATAAACATATCAAATTTTGAAATAAAAAATATGTAAACAAATCAAACACATATCAAAATATAATCAACATTAAACTGACGTTTTTGTTCGTTTTGTTTATCATTTCCAAGAAATGTTATCTAAAAGTATTTATTTACAAGTTGAGACGTATTTCACTATCATATGACATATTGCGTCACTGCCATTTTGTTAGCTATCTCTTTTCAATACTTTTAGGTTATACATTGTTGATATACGGAATATTAAGGTTTTTTTCTTTTATTTTTTTAAATAATTACCTATAATTATGTTATTCTCCAATATTTTGATTATTGTCCAAAAAAAAAAAATTCAAAATTATCAAAAATAATTAAAAAAAGATGCTCTGCTAGGTGTGGGGTTCGAACCCACGCTCCCATTCGGGAACCAGAGCTTAAATCTGGCGCCTTAGACCGCTCGGCCAACCTAGCAATTGTGAAATTGACATAAAAAAAAAGACGTGATATCTCATTGGAGCCATCTGCCCAATATTAGTTAAATATTATGACTTATTTATTCGATAAGTAAATCACCATGACTAATATACCTGTAATTTTTTTATTCAACAACCCAAACCACACAATAGATATATTTAAATTCAAATTTATTCGTAATAAAAACAAATTTTATATTGATATTCTTATGTCAATGGTTTATTTAATGTGGCTGGATTAATAAAAATTATCCGGTATATAAATCGTTGGGTTGAACAAAAAAAATTATGATAGTTTTGAATAATTAAGGAAGTTAAAAGAAACCTAAATGAATTGAATAATACAGTAGTTATTCATGAGCTGTCTATGATTAATGGACAATCAGTATTGGAATAAATCCGAAACATTTTATATATATATGTGGGGAGAAATAATAGAACTGGTGGTATCATTGCCGAATGGGAAAAAAAAAGGAAAAAAAAATTAACGATAGATTGTAGAAAATGACTTTTATAACGGACGTTAAATATTTTGATTCATTACTTCTGCTGCAAAACGTTTACATTTTGATTTTATTCAGCTTTTTCTGACTTTCAAAGTCAATAAATTTGTCTCATAAAAGTTTAAAATTATTTTATTTTTATAACAATCACATGATGGAAAAAATATATTGTTAATAAAAAAAAATGACAAACACATGGCTATTTAGTCTTTTTGTTTTGCAAATTTTCATATTGATATTTGCGTGTTGTTTGTGTATTCATAAGATGTTTTGTACCAGTTGGCACCTTTCTTAGCTTACACGTTAAGTATATTCCTTCTTTTTCTTTTTCTTCAATCTTTTGCTAACCTCTTACTTTTTCCTTAGCTACTAATATACTACCATTAGCATAACTTTGAATCATTTATCTTTCTTATAAGATCATTATTAGCTGTATATATTAGATCATTACTTTACTGAACATAACAGACGTTCTTCTGCTAATAATTACTTGATGCCAATAAATGAAAGTAAAATTTTTTATTAAAAATAAATATAAATAAATAAAAATAATCTGTTGCGATGTTTATTATTTTTTATTTATTATAAATTTATTAAGTATTATATTATAAATAGATAGCTAAATAGATTTTACGTTTATTTTCTACCAGGGAATTCAACTTGCCTATCAATTATGCAAATTTACTTAGAACTTCTTATCCCTGGTGTGCGCTTTTCACCCTCTTTGAATATCGAACCATAGTAATATGTCCCTTTGAATCTGTGTAACCGACAAAATCTACGGTCAAGACCCTCTGGATTCATTCAACACTACTGTCACCTTTCTCTATGTAAATTTTATCTACTCCCTTGAGTCATTTCCATTCAATAATCAACCTATGTATCCAATATATATTTATCATTAAACTTTGTTACAATCCATCAGCTCAATAGAACTAATTTAATTTTAAAACAATTTAAATCTATTATTTGCTTTTTTATTATTTTAAATAAAATATTTTTCTAAAATTATAATTTTTAATAGAGTTTAGAGTATATATAATTGAAATACACAAAATTCATTTTGAGTGTTAAAAAAATATAGAAAATTGATTTACCACAATTTCATGACAATTTAACAACTTAAATTGGTATCACTTGGTTTTTTTATTCTATGAGAGCTTTTAATATTTTACAATGTCTCAATGTTTTTTTTAGCAAAAAACTTTAATACAGTTTGATGTATATATATGTGTACAGAGAATATAGAGACAACATCACATGGCAAATATATATATAACCAAACAGTTTATACCAATTCACTACTGCAGTTTCTTATCTTTAGGTTCGTGCTCGATTGAAAACAGTCAAGTATGATATTAAATAGGATAATAATTTGATGCTTTAAAATACAATGGGGGTACATGTTTTGTGTTTTGTAGATAGGGTAAAGTTATATTAGAACAAAAGGATCGTAATTTGTTTATTCTAAAAAATATTTTTCTTGATAAATAATCATTTTTGATTTAAAATTAAACTTGTGCGTTGACGTAAAATAATGTCAACTGAAAAATTGACATTTTTAGTTGGATAAATTTAAAAATTTACTATTATTGGTTTTTTTTTTTTTTTTTTTTCAATAAATTGCAACATGAGAAAAATGTCAAATACAAACGGAAGACTAATTACTCTTGTTTCCGGTACAATAAATCCATGAATATATATTGTTATTTTCTTTTTTTAAGTTTAATTCCATGTCAATTTAGGCGTGACCTGTCATTTCCACAGTCATTTTTCTATCTTAACATATGTGTTAAAAAGTAATTTGTCTTCAAGAGATTTTCAAAAGTTATATAACTGGTTACTTGTGTAGCTGGTTATGTCTGACAAGCCACGATGTATAATGATTTGGTTTTTTTGAAAACATAAATAACTTATTTTGAATAGTCAAATATATTTGGTATGTTTTGCCTTTGATATATTTACAGAGTCAATTATTCAATTTTTATTCCTTTGTGGTATTAAAAATTTAAAGACTTTAAACTGTTTAGGTTATTTATTGAATATTCAATTAAATTTAGAACTCTTTTTTCATTTATTTATGTAATTAAAATTTTAAAATCTATTGATTTCTAGTAATTTATTTGATTTTATATTTATACTTTGTGGTTGCACAAAAGTATGCAGTTTTGTAAAATAAAATAATAACTGTGAAAAAAATAGTACATGCATACATACATGCATAAAATAATAAGGGTATAAAGGGAAATGAAAAATATATAGAAGAGATGAAAATGGGATGGGCAAAATGCATTGAGAAAAAAAAAAAAAAAAATGTATATCGTCGAGCTACAGCAACAGTGCAGAGAAAAATTAGTTTTTTGAAATAATCCACGTGTGTTATTAGCCACTGAGGGTGGTTTCATGTTTACCGCTCGTTTTTGTCAAATGGTACCACCCAGGGACTACTTTTTACTCCAATATATATGTACTTCAAAGTACCATTCATTGACAAGATCATGTACCATGACATGCTAAAATTCTTTAGATGCATCCGTAACTGAGGTTATTTTATTATTATTATCATTTGTTTTTATATATTAAATTGTATATTCGTTGTAATAATAATTTTTAATTTCTTAATTTACGTGTACCTTACTTGTTGACACATAACAAAGGAAAAAAAAAAAAAATGAATAAATATATATGTAACATAAGTAAAAGCAAAAATAAATAAAAATGCGTACGTGTGTCTGTTTATTAAATGGATGCAAGACTATAGTTGTCAGCATTTGCAGTTGAAGTACTAATCAAAAACCTCGCTGTCTTTTAAGATTATTAAAATCCTTCAAAGCCTCAAAGTTCTCAAAGGGTTAATTATGCTACAGGATGTTTATATCTGGATTACTTTGCTCTCTGCATTTTCCCAAGGGCTTTTTTTTTTTTTTTTTACAAGTAGCTCAAATTACAAAAAAACATATGTATATAACAAAAAAGAATATAGAAAAGTAAAAAACAAAAAAGAGTCAAGAGAATAATACTAACAACAATGCAACAAAATATGACTTTTATACATTTTACAATTTTTATTTTTATTTTTTTCTCAGTTAAAATAATAAATTATAATGCATTCAACAAAATATTATTATTTATGGATACTTTTTAAAAGTCGAATGATTATCAGTATATATTGTCATTAATGCTGGTCAGCACTCACTGAAGAAATTGACAAATAAAAAAAAATTCATATATATATATATATTGAATATCACAAGTTGTAACAGTGAAAGAAAAATTTCAACCAAAGTATTTATATCGTGTCATGGACAGTAACAGTCTTGCATTTTTATAATTTTTTATTTATTATTTATTACATACATGAATATATAAACAAAAAATGTACTTATTGCGATATCACTTATGGACAAAGTGAGTGTACTTAGACAAAGTATATATATATATATATTTTTTGCCTTATGAAAATCTCTTAAAAGGTTGACACCAACGTTTAGTTTGCGGCAAAATTTTACATGACAATTATGTGATGGTGACATTATCAAGTGACTTTGCTAAATCATATATCTATCTTGCTCTTTATTTTATGTACACTTGTGAATAAATATTTTTTTTTGAGTAAACGTTGCTAAAGAACATTAACTTTCATCTTAACTTTTTGTTTTATTATTTATATATATATATACGATACGATTATCACGGTGGTCATTGCATTAAGAAGCTCAATAAATGTATTAAGGATTATATTGAATAAAAAAAATAAAAATCTTATTAAAATATTTAATATGATATGCTAATTTGTAAAACTGACAAAGTATTTTTATTTTTATTATCAAGCTACTATATAAATTTATTGAATGAAAAAAATATAAAATAAAGAAAAATAACTTTAGAAATTTAATTGGTTAATCGTGGGTGTTGGAAACTTTCATGATCTGATGAGTAATGAAATAACATAAAATAAATTTATTATTATAATTTTTTTGTACTTAAATAATGTTTTATTTCATTATTTTACATTTATTATCTTTTTTTCTTTTTTTTTTTTTTTGAATTTGTAGGTTTTAACGTGTCATTATCATAAAAATCTTGACCATTATATCTTTTTTTTTGTTTTGTTATTTATTTTTGAATTTTTTCTTTGTTACAGATGGAAGTTAAAAAGAAAATTAAAATGATTCATAAAGGCTGTGATCGTAATGTGAGCAAGTAAGCGGACATTATCGGATCGTTGAGAGTCGTCATCAACTTTTGAGATGCATTTCAGGCATTTTAACTTTAGTATATACTAACGGACAAAGACGAATTATAAAAATTACGTTAAAGTTCCAAAGTGAGGAGGAGAAAGAGGAGGAGGATTTAAAATGAGTACTGGATATTTAATGGTGTTTGACTAAACATAAAGGTATGTGAAATTGTTTGCTTGTTAAATTTTTTTTTTTTTAAATATAGGGGGAGTAAAATAAATAATAAAAAAAAAACAAGGAAAAAATAATTATTATCAGAGTTAACTTTGACAATATTATATAGTTGAAATAACATATATAGCCCCTTCGTATACTAAACGTTTCTAAATGAATCATTAATCGTTAACTACTCACATATAAACACACGAATCGTAATACTATTCGCTTATAAACCGGAAATTCAAAGGTCCAAGAAACATTTAAGCTTTCATATACTAACTATGGCTTTTCTCTTTTTGTCAGGACAATAAAATTGAGGCAGTTTTTATTACTACTACCCCCAAAACCTCCACCTATTGAAACGTTGAATCGTTACTCGTTTCGTATAACATTGATACGTTAAATACATTTATTTTTTTTTTTAATACTTTTTTTTTTTTTTATATATATTTTATTTATTTATTCGTTTAGCCAACCAGTGTGTTTGTTCCTTTGTATTATATATTATAGTACATGGGACACACTGAATCCAGTTGATGGAACATGTGATCGTAAAGAGGTCACTCGTTTAATTTAAAATACCAGGGATATTTTAAATTCTTTGATTTTATTGACTCGTACGCATTTTAATGTACACATTGAAAATTTAAACATTTTGTTGTTAAAAATTATATACATACAGTACATTAATTTAATTGACCCTAGACTTTTTTTATTTTTTTTTTTTTATATTTTTAAATGACATTTTATATTACCAGAAAATAATTTTGTATAGATATTATATTTAAATAACTTTTTTTTTTTTTTTTTTTTGTTGTGATTAATATACTCATAAAATAATAAATCATGATTAAAAATTTGCATTTAAAAATATGCAGCTAAGAAAAAAAAAAAAAAAGTTTTTTAAACTGAATATATAAATTTATATATTTATGATTTAAATAAAAATCATTCAATCGTATTTCTTTTTTTTATTATTATATTATATTTATTTTATTTTTACTTTAGTACAAGACCCTAAATAATCGTAAAATTTGATAATGAAATTTAATCGAGTTCAACCCTTTTGAGAGAATATATATATAGTTTAGTCTATTGTGTTGAATGTTAATACTTGGTTTTTATCATTCGATTTCTCATCACCCATTTAGTTTATATTTTTTAATGGACAATTACAAAACATATGCCTTGAATGCAAAACATCAAATTTGGAGATATAATGCTATGTACATCAACAACACTATAATACTTTTTTTTTTTTTTTCTTTTTTTTATACTAAATGATGATGTGGCCTTTATTATTCTGACACGTCATTAACCCTGGTTTGAACCAGTTAATGTTGTATATTATACAAATAATGCATATAGAATTTTTAATACCAAACTCTAAAATCAAAAATACACTAGTATGGGTCGCGAAATAAATAAAATTTCATTGCTATAGAATCATGAATCTTGTAATCTAAGCAAACCCTTTCTTTTTTTTTTTGGTCTGTACCCTAGTAAAACGGTTGTATATTATATTATAAAAAAAAAAAAAAACAATCATTTTAAAATCCAGATGTTTATATATATATATATATATCTTTGGGAAGACAAAATCTTGGTAAACAAATATATCCAGTTACCGTTTACACCTATTCACTAAGAAAAAATATATTCATACGCACAAAAATTGATAAAATTTATAATAAATATCTAGTATGTACATATACTACTAGTATTTAATTATTATAATTATCTTATATTTCTGCTTCTGACATTTAAAAAATTGTGATGGTAATAATAAGCAAGAAACCACACCTCAGTATTTACTTTTAGGCTTGCTATTTTTGCATCAAAGAATACTTAGGTTTTTTGTTAAATAAATAACTCAAGCCCAAGATATAAACTCCAAGAGATGAGCTATAGAAAGAAAGTGTCTATAGGCACGGAACCGCAGGCGGTGTAAACGCGCAAGCGGTCTTAAATGACGGTAATATATGGTCATTTATAAAAAACTTTCACTTGTCATTGGTAGAAAATTTCCTAGAGGCTTTGACATAATTTTTTTTTTTTTTTATTTCTATTTTTTTAAACGCGATAGAAACATCAAGAAAATACTTTTACAATATGCTCTGACTATGTCTACACCAATAAGAACTACCTGGAGTCGTAAAATTGAAAACGACTACTTCCAGTTGCCCCAAGTTAGGACATTTTTCCAGAAATAGCGTTTTTTTAAAAAAAGATCTTTATCGTGTTTTTTTTTTTCTATCTTGTAGAGCATCAAAAAAGAATGATTTATGAATTTTTTGAGAATTTTCCTCAATTCAGTTTACGAGTATGAAAGACCACATTGACCAAAATTCAAGTAAATCGAGTTGTCATTGTTCAAAAATTTTTTAAAAAAAGATCTTTATCGTGTTTTTTTTTTTCTATCTTGTAGAGCATCAAAAAAGAATGATTTATGAATTTTTTGAGAATTTTCCTCAATTCAGTTTACGAGTATGAAAGACCACATTGACCAAAATTCAAGTAAATCGAGTTGTCATTGTTCAAAAATTTTTTAAAAAAAGATCTTTATCGTGTTTTTTTTTTTCTATCTTGTAGAGCATCAAAAAAGAATGATTTATGAATTTTTTGAGAATTTTCCTCAATTCAGTTTACGAGTATGAAAGACCACATTGACCAAAATTCAAGTAAATCGAGTTGTCATTGTTCAAAAATTTTTTAAAAAAAGATCTTTATCGTGTTTTTTTTTTTCTATCTTGTAGAGCATCAAAAAAGAATGATTTATGAATTTTTTGAGAATTTTCCTCAATTCAGTTTACGAGTATGAAAGACCACATTGACCAAAATTCAAGTAAATCGAGTTGTCATTGTTCAAAAATTTTTTAAAAAAAGATCTTTATCGTGTTTTTTTTTTTCTATCTTGTAGAGCATCAAAAAAGAATGATTTATGAATTTTTTGAGAATTTTCCTCAATTCAGTTTACGAGTATGAAAGACCACATTGACCAAAATTCAAGTAAATCGAGTTGTCATTGTTCAAAAATTTTTTAAAAAAAGATCTTTATCGTGTTTTTTTTTTTCTATCTTGTAGAGCATCAAAAAAGAATGATTTATGAATTTTTTGAGAATTTTCCTCAATTCAGTTTACGAGTATGAAAGACCACATTGACCAAAATTCAAGTGAATCGACTTGTCATTGTTCAAAAATTTTTTAAAGAAAGCTTTATCGTGTTTTTTTATTTTCTATCTTGTAAAGCATCAAAAAATAAACATTCTGTGATTTTTGAAAATTTTTTCGAACTCTAGATCAAGAATTCGAGATAGTGCAAACACCTCAAATTCATATAAATAGACTTGTCATTGGTAGAAAATTTCCTAGAGGCTTTGACATAATTTTTTTTTTTTTTTATTTCTATTTTTTTAAACGCGATAGAAACATCAAGAAAATACTTTTACAATATGCTCTGACTATGTCTACACCAATAAGAACTACGTGGAGTCGTAAAATTGAAAACGACTACTTCCAGTTGCCCCAAGTTAGGACATTTTTCCAGAAATAGCGTTTTTTTAAAAAAAGATCTTTATCGTGTTTTTTTTTTTCTATCCTGTAGAGCATCAAAAAAGAATGATTTATGAATTTTTTGAGAATTTTCCTCAATTCAGTTTACGAGTATGAAAGACCACATTGACCAAAATTCAAGTAAATCGAGTTGTCATTGTTCAAAAATTTTTTAAAAAAAGATCTTTATCGTGTTTTTTTTTTTCTATCTTGTAGAGCATCAAAAAAGAATGATTTATGAATTTTTTGAGAATTTTCCTCAATTCAGTTTACGAGTATGAAAGACCACATTGACCAAAATTCAAGTAAATCGAGTTGTCATTGTTCAAAAATTTTTTAAAGAAAGCGTTATCGTGTTTTTTTATTTTCTATCTTGTAAAGCATCAAAAAATAAACATTCTGTGATTTTTGAAAATTTTTTCGAATTCTAGATCAAGAGTTCGAGATAGTGCAAACACCTCAAATTCATATAAATCGACTTGTCATTGTTCAAAAATTTTTTAAAGAAAGCTTTATCGTGTTTTTTTTATTTTCTATCTTGTAGAGCATCAAAAAATAAACATTCTGTGATTTTTGAAAATTTTTTCGAACTCTAGATCAAGAGTTCGAGATAGTGCAAACACCTCAAATTCATATAAATAGACTTGTCATTGGTAGAAAATTTCCTAGAGGCTTTGACATAATTTTTTTTTTTTTTATTTCTATTTTTTTAAACGCGATAGAAACATCAAGAAAATACTTTTACAATATGCTCTGACTATGTCTACACCAATAAGAACTACCTGGAGTCGTAAAATTGAAAACGACTACTTCCAGTTGCCCCAAGTTAGGACATTTTTCCAGAAATAGCGTTTTTTTAAAAAAAGATCTTTATCGTGTTTTTTTTTTTCTATCTTGTAGAGCATCAAAAAAGAATGATTTATGAATTTTTTGAGAATTTTCCTCAATTCAGTTTACGAGTATGAAAGACCACATTGACCAAAATTCAAGTAAATCGAGTTGTCATTGTTCAAAAATTTTTTAAAAAAAGATCTTTATCGTGTTTTTTTTTTTCTATCTTGTAGAGCATCAAAAAAGAATGATTTATGAATTTTTTGAGAATTTTCCTCAATTCAGTTTACGAGTATGAAAGACCACATTGACCAAAATTCAAGTAAATCGAGTTGTCATTGTTCAAAAATTTTTTAAAAAAAGATCTTTATCGTGTTTTTTTTTTTCTATCTTGTAGAGCATCAAAAAAGAATGATTTATGAATTTTTTGAGAATTTTCCTCAATTCAGTTTACGAGTATGAAAGACCACATTGACCAAAATTCAAGTAAATCGAGTTGTCATTGTTCAAAAATTTTTTAAAAAAAGATCTTTATCGTGTTTTTTTTTTTCTATCTTGTAGAGCATCAAAAAAGAATGATTTATGAATTTTTTGAGAATTTTCCTCAATTCAGTTTACGAGTATGAAAGACCACATTGACCAAAATTCAAGTAAATCGAGTTGTCATTGTTCAAAAATTTTTTAAAAAAAGATCTTTATCGTGTTTTTTTTTTTCTATCTTGTAGAGCATCAAAAAAGAATGATTTATGAATTTTTTGAGAATTTTCCTCAATTCAGTTTACGAGTATGAAAGACCACATTGACCAAAATTCAAGTAAATCGAGTTGTCATTGTTCAAAAATTTTTTAAAAAAAGATCTTTATCGTGTTTTTTTTTTTCTATCTTGTAGAGCATCAAAAAAGAATGATTTATGAATTTTTTGAGAATTTTCCTCAATTCAGTTTACGAGTATGAAAGACCACATTGACCAAAATTCAAGTAAATCGAGTTGTCATTGTTCAAAAATTTTTTAAAAAAAGATCTTTATCGTGTTTTTTTTTTTCTATCTTGTAGAGCATCAAAAAAGAATGATTTATGAATTTTTTGAGAATTTTCCTCAATTCAGTTTACGAGTATGAAAGACCACATTGACCAAAATTCAAGTGAATCGACTTGTCATTGTTCAAAAATTTTTTAAAGAAAGCTTTATCGTGTTTTTTTATTTTCTATCTTGTAAAGCATCAAAAAATAAACATTCTGTGATTTTTGAAAATTTTTTCGAACTCTAGATCAAGAGTTCGAGATAGTGCAAACACCTCAAATTCATATAAATAGACTTGTCATTGGTAGAAAATTTCCTAGAGGCTTTGACATAATTTTTTTTTTTTTTATTTCTATTTTTTTAAACGCGATAGAAACATCAAGAAAATACTTTTACAATATGCTCTGACTATGTCTACACCAATAAGAACTACCTGGAGTCGTAAAATTGAAAACGACTACTTCCAGTTGCCCCAAGTTAGGACATTTTTCCAGAAATAGCGTTTTTTTAAAAAAAGATCTTTATCGTGTTTTTTTTTTTCTATCTTGTAGAGCATCAAAAAAGAATGATTTATGAATTTTTTGAGAATTTTCCTCAATTCAGTTTACGAGTATGAAAGACCACATTGACCAAAATTCAAGTAAATCGAGTTGTCATTGTTCAAAAATTTTTTAAAAAAAGATCTTTATCGTGTTTTTTTTTTTCTATCTTGTAGAGCATCAAAAAAGAATGATTTATGAATTTTTTGAGAATTTTCCTCAATTCAGTTTACGAGTATGAAAGACCACATTGACCAAAATTCAAGTAAATCGAGTTGTCATTGTTCAAAAATTTTTTAAAAAAAGATCTTTATCGTGTTTTTTTTTTTCTATCTTGTAGAGCATCAAAAAAGAATGATTTATGAATTTTTTGAGAATTTTCCTCAATTCAGTTTACGAGTATGAAAGACCACATTGACCAAAATTCAAGTGAATCGACTTGTCATTGTTCAAAAATTTTTTAAAGAAAGCTTTATCGTGTTTTTTTATTTTCTATCTTGTAGAGCATCAAAAAATAAACATTCTGTGATTTTTGAAAATTTTTTCGAACTCTAGATCAAGAGTTCGAGATAGTGCAAACACCTCAAATTCATATAAATAGACTTGTCATTGGTAGAAAATTTCCTAGAGGCTTTGACATAATTTTTTTTTTTTTTTATTTCTATTTTTTTAAACGCGATAGAAACATCAAGAAAATACTTTTACAATATGCTCTGACTATGTCTACACCAATAAGAACTACGTGGAGTCGTAAAATTGAAAACGACTACTTCCAGTTGCCCCAAGTTAGGACATTTTTCCAGAAATAGCGTTTTTTTAAAAAAAGATCTTTATCGTGTTTTTTTTTTTCTATCTTGTAGAGCATCAAAAAAGAATGATTTATGAATTTTTTGAGAATTTTCCTCAATTCAGTTTACGAGTATGAAAGACCACATTGACCAAAATTCAAGTAAATCGAGTTGTCATTGTTCAAAAATTTTTTAAAAAAAGATCTTTATCGTGTTTTTTTTTTTCTATCTTGTAGAGCATCAAAAAAGAATGATTTATGAATTTTTTGAGAATTTTCCTCAATTCAGTTTACGAGTATGAAAGACCACATTGACCAAAATTCAAGTGAATCGACTTGTCATTGTTCAAAAATTTTTTAAAGAAAGCTTTATCGTGTTTTTTTATTTTCTATCTTGTAAAGCATCAAAAAATAAACATTCTGTGATTTTTGAAAATTTTTTCGAACTCTAGATCAAGAGTTCGAGATAGTGCAAACACCTCAAATTCATATAAATAGACTTGTCATTGGTAGAAAATTTCCTAGAGGCTTTGACATAATTTTTTTTTTTTTTATTTCTATTTTTTTAAACGCGATAGAAACATCAAGAAAATACTTTTACAATATGCTCTGACTATGTCTACACCAATAAGAACTACGTGGAGTCGTAAAATTGAAAACGACTACTTCCAGTTGCCCCAAGTTAGGACATTTTTCCAGAAATAGCGTTTTTTTAAAAAAAGATCTTTATCGTGTTTTTTTTTTTCTATCTTGTAGAGCATCAAAAAAGAATGATTTATGAATTTTTTGAGAATTTTCCTCAATTCAGTTTACGAGTATGAAAGACCACATTGACCAAAATTCAAGTAAATCGAGTTGTCATTGTTCAAAAATTTTTTAAAAAAAGATCTTTATCGTGTTTTTTTTTTTCTATCTTGTAGAGCATCAAAAAAGAATGATTTATGAATTTTTTGAGAATTTTCCTCAATTCAGTTTACGAGTATGAAAGACCACATTGACCAAAATTCAAGTAAATCGAGTTGTCATTGTTCAAAAATTTTTTAAAAAAAGATCTTTATCGTGTTTTTTTTTTTCTATCTTGTAGAGCATCAAAAAAGAATGATTTATGAATTTTTTGAGAATTTTCCTCAATTCAGTTTACGAGTATGAAAGACCACATTGACCAAAATTCAAGTGAATCGACTTGTCATTGTTCAAAAATTTTTTAAAGAAAGCTTTATCGTGTTTTTTTATTTTCTATCTTGTAAAGCATCAAAAAATAAACATTCTGTGATTTTTGAAAATTTTTTCGAACTCTAGATCAAGAATTCGAGATAGTGCAAACACCTCAAATTCATATAAATAGACTTGTCATTGGTAGAAAATTTCCTAGAGGCTTTGACATAATTTTTTTTTTTTTTTATTTCTATTTTTTTAAACGCGATAGAAACATCAAGAAAATACTTTTACAATATGCTCTGACTATGTCTACACCAATAAGAACTACGTGGAGTCGTAAAATTGAAAACGACTACTTCCAGTTGCCCCAAGTTAGGACATTTTTCCAGAAATAGCGTTTTTTTAAAAAAAGATCTTTATCGTGTTTTTTTTTTTCTATCTTGTAGAGCATCAAAAAAGAATGATTTATGAATTTTTTGAGAATTTTCCTCAATTCAGTTTACGAGTATGAAAGACCACATTGACCAAAATTCAAGTAAATCGAGTTGTCATTGTTCAAAAATTTTTTAAAAAAAGATCTTTATCGTGTTTTTTTTTTCTATCTTGTAGAGCATCAAAAAAGAATGATTTATGAATTTTTTGAGAATTTTCCTCAATTCAGTTTACGAGTATGAAAGACCACATTGACCAAAATTCAAGTAAATCGAGTTGTCATTGTTCAAAAATTTTTTAAAAAAAGATCTTTATCGTGTTTTTTTTTTTCTATCTTGTAGAGCATCAAAAAAGAATGATTTATGAATTTTTTGAGAATTTTCCTCAATTCAGTTTACGAGTATGAAAGACCACATTGACCAAAATTCAAGTAAATCGAGTTGTCATTGTTCAAAAATTTTTTAAAAAAAGATCTTTATCGTGTTTTTTTTTTTCTATCTTGTAGAGCATCAAAAAAGAATGATTTATGAATTTTTTGAGAATTTTCCTCAATTCAGTTTACGAGTATGAAAGACCACATTGACCAAAATTCAAGTAAATCGAGTTGTCATTGTTCAAAAATTTTTTAAAAAAAGATCTTTATCGTGTTTTTTTTTTTCTATCTTGTAGAGCATCAAAAAAGAATGATTTATGAATTTTTTGAGAATTTTCCTCAATTCAGTTTACGAGTATGAAAGACCACATTGACCAAAATTCAAGTAAATCGAGTTGTCATTGTTCAAAAATTTTTTAAAAAAAGATCTTTATCGTGTTTTTTTTTTCTATCTTGTAGAGCATCAAAAAAGAATGATTTATGAATTTTTTGAGAATTTTCCTCAATTCAGTTTACGAGTATGAAAGACCACATTGACCAAAATTCAAGTAAATCGAGTTGTCATTGTTCAAAAATTTTTTAAAAAAAGATCTTTATCGTGTTTTTTTTTTTCTATCTTGTAGAGCATCAAAAAAGAATGATTTATGAATTTTTTGAGAATTTTCCTCAATTCAGTTTACGAGTATGAAAGACCACATTGACCAAAATTCAAGTAAATCGAGTTGTCATTGTTCAAAAATTTTTTAAAAAAAGATCTTTATCGTGTTTTTTTTTTTCTATCTTGTAGAGCATCAAAAAAGAATGATTTATGAATTTTTTGAGAATTTTCCTCAATTCAGTTTACGAGTATGAAAGACCACATTGACCAAAATTCAAGTGAATCGACTTGTCATTGTTCAAAAATTTTTTAAAGAAAGCTTTATCGTGTTTTTTTATTTTCTATCTTGTAAAGCATCAAAAAATAAACATTCTGTGATTTTTGAAAATTTTTTCGAACTCTAGATCAAGAATTCGAGATAGTGCAAACACCTCAAATTCATATAAATAGACTTGTCATTGGTAGAAAATTTCCTAGAGGCTTTGACATAATTTTTTTTTTTTATTTCTATTTTTTTAAACGCGATAGAAACATCAAGAAAATACTTTTACAATATGCTCTGACTATGTCTACACCAATAAGAACTACGTGGAGTCGTAAAATTGAAAACGACTACTTCCAGTTGCCCCAAGTTAGGACATTTTTCCAGAAATAGCGTTTTTTTAAAAAAAGATCTTTATCGTGTTTTTTTTTTTCTATCTTGTAGAGCATCAAAAAAGAATGATTTATGAATTTTTTGAGAATTTTCCTCAATTCAGTTTACGAGTATGAAAGACCACATTGACCAAAATTCAAGTAAATCGAGTTGTCATTGTTCAAAAATTTTTTAAAAAAAGATCTTTATCGTGTTTTTTTTTTTCTATCTTGTAGAGCATCAAAAAAGAATGATTTATGAATTTTTTGAGAATTTTCCTCAATTCAGTTTACGAGTATGAAAGACCACATTGACCAAAATTCAAGTAAATCGAGTTGTCATTGTTCAAAAATTTTTTAAAAAAAGATCTTTATCGTGTTTTTTTTTTTCTATCTTGTAGAGCATCAAAAAAGAATGATTTATGAATTTTTTGAGAATTTTCCTCAATTCAGTTTACGAGTATGAAAGACCACATTGACCAAAATTCAAGTAAATCGAGTTGTCATTGTTCAAAAATTTTTTAAAAAAAGATCTTTATCGTGTTTTTTTTTTTCTATCTTGTAGAGCATCAAAAAAGAATGATTTATGAATTTTTTGAGAATTTTCCTCAATTCAGTTTACGAGTATGAAAGACCACATTGACCAAAATTCAAGTAAATCGAGTTGTCATTGTTCAAAAATTTTTTAAAAAAAGATCTTTATCGTGTTTTTTTTTTTCTATCTTGTAGAGCATCAAAAAAGAATGATTTATGAATTTTTTGAGAATTTTCCTCAATTCAGTTTACGAGTATGAAAGACCACATTGACCAAAATTCAAGTAAATCGAGTTGTCATTGTTCAAAAATTTTTTAAAAAAAGATCTTTATCGTGTTTTTTTTTTTCTATCTTGTAGAGCATCAAAAAAGAATGATTTATGAATTTTTTGAGAATTTTCCTCAATTCAGTTTACGAGTATGAAAGACCACATTGACCAAAATTCAAGTAAATCGAGTTGTCATTGTTCAAAAATTTTTTAAAAAAAGATCTTTATCGTGTTTTTTTTTTTCTATCTTGTAGAGCATCAAAAAAGAATGATTTATGAATTTTTTGAGAATTTTCCTCAATTCAGTTTACGAGTATGAAAGACCACATTGACCAAAATTCAAGTAAATCGAGTTGTCATTGTTCAAAAATTTTTTAAAAAAAGATCTTTATCGTGTTTTTTTTTTTCTATCTTGTAGAGCATCAAAAAAGAATGATTTATGAATTTTTTGAGAATTTTCCTCAATTCAGTTTACGAGTATGAAAGACCACATTGACCAAAATTCAAGTAAATCGAGTTGTCATTGTTCAAAAATTTTTTAAAAAAAGATCTTTATCGTGTTTTTTTTTTTCTATCTTGTAGAGCATCAAAAAAGAATGATTTATGAATTTTTTGAGAATTTTCCTCAATTCAGTTTACGAGTATGAAAGACCACATTGACCAAAATTCAAGTGAATCGACTTGTCATTGTTCAAAAATTTTTTAAAGAAAGCTTTATCGTGTTTTTTTATTTTCTATCTTGTAAAGCATCAAAAAATAAACATTCTGTGATTTTTGAAAATTTTTTCGAACTCTAGATCAAGAATTCGAGATAGTGCAAACACCTCAAATTCATATAAATAGACTTGTCATTGGTAGAAAATTTCCTAGAGGCTTTGACATAATTTTTTTTTTTTTTATTTCTATTTTTTTAAACGCGATAGAAACATCAAGAAAATACTTTTACAATATGCTCTGACTATGTCTACACCAATAAGAACTACGTGGAGTCGTAAAATTGAAAACGACTACTTCCAGTTGCCCCAAGTTAGGACATTTTTCCAGAAATAGCGTTTTTTTAAAAAAAGATCTTTATCGTGTTTTTTTTTTTCTATCTTGTAGAGCATCAAAAAAGAATGATTTATGAATTTTTTGAGAATTTTCCTCAATTCAGTTTACGAGTATGAAAGACCACATTGACCAAAATTCAAGTAAATCGAGTTGTCATTGTTCAAAAATTTTTTAAAAAAAGATCTTTATCGTGTTTTTTTTTTTCTATCTTGTAGAGCATCAAAAAAGAATGATTTATGAATTTTTTGAGAATTTTCCTCAATTCAGTTTACGAGTATGAAAGACCACATTGACCAAAATTCAAGTAAATCGAGTTGTCATTGTTCAAAAATTTTTTAAAAAAAGATCTTTATCGTGTTTTTTTTTTTCTATCTTGTAGAGCATCAAAAAAGAATGATTTATGAATTTTTTGAGAATTTTCCTCAATTCAGTTTACGAGTATGAAAGACCACATTGACCAAAATTCAAGTAAATCGAGTTGTCATTGTTCAAAAATTTTTTAAAAAAAGATCTTTATCGTGTTTTTTTTTTTCTATCTTGTAGAGCATCAAAAAAGAATGATTTATGAATTTTTTGAGAATTTTCCTCAATTCAGTTTACGAGTATGAAAGACCACATTGACCAAAATTCAAGTGAATCGACTTGTCATTGTTCAAAAATTTTTTAAAGAAAGCTTTATCGTGTTTTTTTATTTTCTATCTTGTAAAGCATCAAAAAATAAACATTCTGTGATTTTTGAAAATTTTTTCGAACTCTAGATCAAGAGTTCGAGATAGTGCAAACACCTCAAATTCATATAAATAGACTTGTCATTGGTAGAAAATTTCCTAGAGGCTTTGACATAATTTTTTTTTTTTTTATTTCTATTTTTTTAAACGCGATAGAAACATCAAGAAAATACTTTTACAATATGCTCTGACTATGTCTACACCAATAAGAACTACCTGGAGTCGTAAAATTGAAAACGACTACTTCCAGTTGCCCCAAGTTAGGACATTTTTCCAGAAATAGCGTTTTTTTAAAAAAAGATCTTTATCGTGTTTTTTTTTTTCTATCTTGTAGAGCATCAAAAAAGAATGATTTATGAATTTTTTGAGAATTTTCCTCAATTCAGTTTACGAGTATGAAAGACCACATTGACCAAAATTCAAGTAAATCGACTTGTCATTGTTCAAAAATTTTTTAGAGAAATCTTTATCGTGTTTTTTTTTTTCTATCTTGTAGAGCATCAAAAAAGAATGATTTATGAATTTTTTGAGAATTTTCCTCAATTCAGTTTACGAGTATGAAAGACCACATTGACCAAAATTCAAGTAAATCGACTTGTCATTGTTCAAAAATTTTTTAAAGAAAGCTTTATCGTGTTTTTTTATTTTTTATCTTGTAGAGCATCAAAAAATAAACATTCTGTGATTTTTTAGAATTTTTTCGAACTCTAGATCAAGTTTGTCTCAACAAGAATACGTTTTTATCCCGCAAACGTTGTTTTTTATAAATTACCATATATTACCGTCATTTAAGACCGCTTGCGGGTTTACACCGCCTGCGGTTCCGTGCCTATAGACACTCCCCTATAGAAAAGAGAAAAATATAATTTTAATATGTTTATACATTTATATATACCTATATATTATTTTTTCAAATTATATTAAAATAAATATATGTAAATTTATTAATTAGCGAATTAATTAAATTTTAAATTCTTTTATATCCAGTTTTATTTTTTGCCATTCGTATATATACATTGAACAAATTATAATTGTGATACTAGAAATAAAAATATAACTTAATGATAAAGAAATAAAATGATAAAAATAATACAAATGAGTTGATAATATATAGAATCGTGGCCGGTACAATGGGGCAGAAAACAAGGGAAGGCCCGAACATCAAAGTACCGGAAGTTATGGGGGATGGTGAACTTTACGTATCCGGCGTAGACTGATAATCATCTGAACGAAATACTTTGTAATCGTTAATTACAAGTGCCTTTGCTTGCTTTGAAATATGCAGTTCAAATAAAAAAAAATATCAAATAAAAAATATCTAGAGTTAGGGATCCATGAAGAGTACATAAAATATAAATAAAAGAATGAGGAAAAAAAAAAGTCAGCATTTGTATTTTATACTTACCTTCATTGAAGAAAACTTGTCGTATTGCCAAAGTATATATATAATATATACATACTATATTTTTTTATATTTATTTCTGTTGCATTATTTTATATTTTTTCTTCTGATGAGTTGATGACGACCTTCTGTAACTCAACTCATTGACTTCCGGCCCATTAGCTTCAAAAACCCTTTGCACTCGATTTCAATGTTGTACGATTATTTTTCATTCTTTCAAATTGAAAACAATAGGGATATATTTTTTGGATTAAAAAAAAATATAAAAATATGAATAAAGCAAGGCAGATATATATTTTTCTTTTTACTTTGATGTTCTTGTTTTATTTTATTTTATTTCATTTTTTTTCATTTTTTTGATTTTTCATATCTTTCAAATTGACAATAATGAAGGAAGTATATATGTCCCCCAAAAAACTTTTGATATTCCAAGGATAATATACAGTATAGAATGAATTTTCATTTCTCAGTGACAATTGCGTGGAAGAAATTTAGATATTTGCTTGGTAAAATTATATAAATATACATGTATATATACTTGAAAAGACATCGTCTGCAGTCTCATTGAAGCCATCTTCGTGGTTGTTTGGTTTGAATATCAGCTATACTTTTGAGAGTTAAAGAAAGATAGAAGGTGTCAAATGAGGCGTCCAAAGATTCTTGAAAATTTTACTCAAACTTCTCTAATATGCGATTCATATATATACCTATATACCATATCTTTCTCATTCTATTCTGTATTCTTCAAGTGCTAAAAAGTTTTTCTTTTTTGCTCTTACTTTTTGATACCCACGGGGGTCGGATACACGTTTCAAAATAAATGAAGCGCATGAGAAACGAATCGGTTTTTTCGTAGTTCTACAGTCAAGAGCTGGCAGCTATCACAAAATTTTTTAGAGCAAGGGAAGGTTAAATAATCGCACGCGTCAACGAATATTCATCGAATGATAGTGAAAAGAGCGACGAAAAACAGACACAGACCGGAGATGATCCTCAAGGTTCTTCCTGATGTTGACGCTCGATTTCAATCTTATGTAGTGTATATTTATTATACAAAAAAATTATCTATATTTTTGAGATATAAAACAAAAAAAAAAAAAAAACCAGAGAAAATAATGGATATCGTATATGTTATCAAACGAGCATTTTTTATTAGATTAATTTGTTCATTTGATTTTTATCTGATATCTAATTATAATTGTATAAAAGTTTTTTATCCATATTGTTTCAATCCAATAAAACAGAAAAATAAGTAAAAAATAACCCAAGAAATAGCGTGTTGGCTTATTTTATTGTGGTCCAGAAGAGTGAGGTTAGTTTTGTGGCCAACCACACCGGGAAATAAACACAAACTATCATTATCATCGAAAAATTATACACTAAATGCGTTTGTAAAAAGACAAGTACAATGAAAATAAATATAAATATAAATATAAATATAAATAAAAATAAATATATACAGAATAAATCCTTGGTCTTTTATATATTTAGTGTTATTAAGACCAAGTAATCAATGTATATATATATATATAATAACGTTATAAAATATAAATTGACCACAACAACCACAAATAGTTAGTACAGAAAAAAAAATAGAAATATGCATAAAATTTACATTTAAAATTTTTACGAACATGTTAAATAATAATAACATCAAAGTGATCATTTAAATGAAATAAAAAATATAATTGCAAGTAGTCAAGTTCAATAGCCTTGATCACAGTAACTTTGAATAATTTTTTTTTATTTTAATGACTCGTCTTGATAAATTATTATATACAAAAAAAAAAAAAAAGAAAGATTAAGTGTTAAATATAAAAATTGACATAGTGCAACTACTATACATTTCAGAGATAATTATTTAATTTCTCTAAAACAATTATAGCAAATCAAATCAACAAACAACATCCGTGCTCTGTTAATGAGTATACATTAAAGAGCAACACACATTACGCCTGAAGGAAACTAAATGATAAACGATGTATGCATCTCAAGATGTATACTCAAGTAGATTACTATATACTTTGATATTTTTTTTTTTTTTCAACAAATTTAATCGTGTTTTACATGATGATAATGATGATGATGATCATCATCATCATCATTGATTTAATAAATACATGATGTTATTTTTCTAAACACACTATTTTATGTTAAACATATTTAAAAAAAAATAAATATCATCATCATCATCATTATTATTAGAGCAAGAGAATATTAATACTGATAACCCATATGGAGGTGTGAATGAGGAATCTCACCGACAAGCTGATCACAGTTGGATTACGTGAAAATACATTGGACATATATTGTCAACATGATCATGCACAAGGACAAATGGATAGAATGGATTAAGCTTATATGTACATATTCAAACTACAATATATATATATATATATATATATATGTAGTTTGTATATAGTTTGAAAGACCACCTATGGGTTACAATCCAAATGATGCATTGTCTTCAATGTGGTTCTGCAATTTGAGTAAATTGATGCATGTGTATGGTATATTTGGGATATACATGTGTACATCAAGATATGTATATAAATAAATAAAGGACAAGAGATCTAGACATGTCTAGCAAGTAAACGTTAACAGGCGTCAGGTGGATATACTTGAAATGGACTATCAACTTGCTGTGAGATAAGTAAATACGTTGGTGATCATCAAAGTCCAATACTTTTTATTGACATTAGGGAACATATCTACTGTATTACGATCATCATTTCTAGTATATCTGTACCAGTGTTAACTGTATATATTTATGAAAACAATTTGGCATATTTGGGTTAAGCTTGATGTTAAGTATTTTTTTCATTATTCTTTGAGTCTCTTCTGGTTATTTCGATCGAAATTTTTTGGGGTTATATTCTGTTAAATTCTTTATATTTTCTTTTTTTGTTTTCAATATTTTTGAGCTATGATTTTCTATCATATTTGATGACTATTTAATGAATATATAGAAATATTATTAAATATTTGACCAAGCCTTGTTTTGATGATAGTTTCATGTTACGTTGATATATATTGTCTTGCTTGCCATCATTTTTTTTTTTTTTTATAGTCATCCATGTTTCTTCTTGACGTGTCCATATATGTTTGATAAATAAGTGTATATATATATATTATTAAAATAAATGCAAAAGCACACAAGGTGCAGTCTAAAAGCAGTAAAGATATCTGAACGAATACCTGCACTGACGTACCATAAAATATGAAATGTATTAGATTGATAAGACCTATCCTTCTATACTCGTTGATTCTTTACTTACCAATCTCAACTATACCGACTCGTTTTTTGTTGTGTCTTCACTCATAAAGTTGATATTATTTTTTCTCAGTACAAGTACACACTACCATCATGAATATCACTATAATTTTACTCAACCAAACGCAAGTGGACGGTACTTTTCATGTTCATGAAAAATATGAGAAAAAAAAAACTATATATATATATATGCGGCTGAAACTAGCCTCCAAAGGTAGCCGCCACAGAGTTAGCGAAAGCGAGTATAGGCGCGCCGATCAAGTAGAACTTTTTTTTTTTGGTTTCTTTACTTTTTTTTTTTTATTGTTTAAATAATTATTGTTTATAAAACTCGACACAAATTTTGTTTAATTCTATAATTATCTACTTATTCTCTAGTTTATATAACAATTTTCAATATAACAAATATGTCGTGATTTAATTGTTTAAATAGATTTTATAACTTAAAAAAAGTATTTAACTTTGTTAAATTTCAGTTATAAAATTTATTTAAACAATCAAATCACGATATATTTGTTATATTGAAAATTGTAATATAAAGAACA
>WSYQ01001283.1:0-150274 GCA_011426435.1 Lysiphlebus fabarum
CCTGCGGTTCCGTGCCTATAGACACTCCCCTATAGAAAAGAGAAAAATATAATTTTAATATGTTTATACATTTATATATACCTATATATTATTTTTTCAAATTATATTAAAATAAATATATGTAAATTTATTAATTAGCGAATTAATTAAATTTTAAATTCTTTTATATCCAGTTTTATTTTTTGCCATTCGTATATATACATTGAACAAATTATAATTGTGATACTAGAAATAAAAATATAACTTAATGATAAAGAAATAAAATGATAAAAATAATACAAATGAGTTGATAATATATAGAATCGTGGCCGGTACAATGGGGCAGAAAACAAGGGAAGGCCCGAACATCAAAGTACCGGAAGTTATGGGGGATGGTGAACTTTACGTATCCGGCGTAGACTGATAATCATCTGAACGAAATACTTTGTAATCGTTAATTACAAGTGCCTTTGCTTGCTTTGAAATATGCAGTTCAAATAAAAAAAAATATCAAATAAAAAATATCTAGAGTTAGGGATCCATGAAGAGTACATAAAATATAAATAAAAGAATGAGGAAAAAAAAAAGTCAGCATTTGTATTTTATACTTACCTTCATTGAAGAAAACTTGTCGTATTGCCAAAGTATATATATAATATATACATACTATATTTTTTTATATTTATTTCTGTTGCATTATTTTATATTTTTTCTTCTGATGAGTTGATGACGACCTTCTGTAACTCAACTCATTGACTTCCGGCCCATTAGCTTCAAAAACCCTTTGCACTCGATTTCAATGTTGTACGATTATTTTTCATTCTTTCAAATTGAAAACAATAGGGATATATTTTTTGGATTAAAAAAAAATATAAAAATATGAATAAAGCAAGGCAGATATATATTTTTCTTTTTACTTTGATGTTCTTGTTTTATTTTATTTTATTTCATTTTTTTTCATTTTTTTGATTTTTCATATCTTTCAAATTGACAATAATGAAGGAAGTATATATGTCCCCCAAAAAACTTTTGATATTCCAAGGATAATATACAGTATAGAATGAATTTTCATTTCTCAGTGACAATTGCGTGGAAGAAATTTAGATATTTGCTTGGTAAAATTATATAAATATACATGTATATATACTTGAAAAGACATCGTCTGCAGTCTCATTGAAGCCATCTTCGTGGTTGTTTGGTTTGAATATCAGCTATACTTTTGAGAGTTAAAGAAAGATAGAAGGTGTCAAATGAGGCGTCCAAAGATTCTTGAAAATTTTACTCAAACTTCTCTAATATGCGATTCATATATATACCTATATACCATATCTTTCTCATTCTATTCTGTATTCTTCAAGTGCTAAAAAGTTTTTCTTTTTTGCTCTTACTTTTTGATACCCACGGGGGTCGGATACACGTTTCAAAATAAATGAAGCGCATGAGAAACGAATCGGTTTTTTCGTAGTTCTACAGTCAAGAGCTGGCAGCTATCACAAAATTTTTTAGAGCAAGGGAAGGTTAAATAATCGCACGCGTCAACGAATATTCATCGAATGATAGTGAAAAGAGCGACGAAAAACAGACACAGACCGGAGATGATCCTCAAGGTTCTTCCTGATGTTGACGCTCGATTTCAATCTTATGTAGTGTATATTTATTATACAAAAAAATTATCTATATTTTTGAGATATAAAACAAAAAAAAAAAAAAAACCAGAGAAAATAATGGATATCGTATATGTTATCAAACGAGCATTTTTTATTAGATTAATTTGTTCATTTGATTTTTATCTGATATCTAATTATAATTGTATAAAAGTTTTTTATCCATATTGTTTCAATCCAATAAAACAGAAAAATAAGTAAAAAATAACCCAAGAAATAGCGTGTTGGCTTATTTTATTGTGGTCCAGAAGAGTGAGGTTAGTTTTGTGGCCAACCACACCGGGAAATAAACACAAACTATCATTATCATCGAAAAATTATACACTAAATGCGTTTGTAAAAAGACAAGTACAATGAAAATAAATATAAATATAAATATAAATATAAATAAAAATAAATATATACAGAATAAATCCTTGGTCTTTTATATATTTAGTGTTATTAAGACCAAGTAATCAATGTATATATATATATATAATAACGTTATAAAATATAAATTGACCACAACAACCACAAATAGTTAGTACAGAAAAAAAAATAGAAATATGCATAAAATTTACATTTAAAATTTTTACGAACATGTTAAATAATAATAACATCAAAGTGATCATTTAAATGAAATAAAAAATATAATTGCAAGTAGTCAAGTTCAATAGCCTTGATCACAGTAACTTTGAATAATTTTTTTTTATTTTAATGACTCGTCTTGATAAATTATTATATACAAAAAAAAAAAAAAAAAGAAAGATTAAGTGTTAAATATAAAAATTGACATAGTGCAACTACTATACATTTCAGAGATAATTATTTAATTTCTCTAAAACAATTATAGCAAATCAAATCAACAAACAACATCCGTGCTCTGTTAATGAGTATACATTAAAGAGCAACACACATTACGCCTGAAGGAAACTAAATGATAAACGATGTATGCATCTCAAGATGTATACTCAAGTAGATTACTATATACTTTGATATTTTTTTTTTTTTTCAACAAATTTAATCGTGTTTTACATGATGATAATGATGATGATGATCATCATCATCATCATTGATTTAATAAATACATGATGTTATTTTTCTAAACACACTATTTTATGTTAAACATATTTAAAAAAAAATAAATATCATCATCATCATCATTATTATTAGAGCAAGAGAATATTAATACTGATAACCCATATGGAGGTGTGAATGAGGAATCTCACCGACAAGCTGATCACAGTTGGATTACGTGAAAATACATTGGACATATATTGTCAACATGATCATGCACAAGGACAAATGGATAGAATGGATTAAGCTTATATGTACATATTCAAACTACAATATATATATATATATATATATATATGTAGTTTGTATATAGTTTGAAAGACCACCTATGGGTTACAATCCAAATGATGCATTGTCTTCAATGTGGTTCTGCAATTTGAGTAAATTGATGCATGTGTATGGTATATTTGGGATATACATGTGTACATCAAGATATGTATATAAATAAATAAAGGACAAGAGATCTAGACATGTCTAGCAAGTAAACGTTAACAGGCGTCAGGTGGATATACTTGAAATGGACTATCAACTTGCTGTGAGATAAGTAAATACGTTGGTGATCATCAAAGTCCAATACTTTTTATTGACATTAGGGAACATATCTACTGTATTACGATCATCATTTCTAGTATATCTGTACCAGTGTTAACTGTATATATTTATGAAAACAATTTGGCATATTTGGGTTAAGCTTGATGTTAAGTATTTTTTTCATTATTCTTTGAGTCTCTTCTGGTTATTTCGATCGAAATTTTTTGGGGTTATATTCTGTTAAATTCTTTATATTTTCTTTTTTTGTTTTCAATATTTTTGAGCTATGATTTTCTATCATATTTGATGACTATTTAATGAATATATAGAAATATTATTAAATATTTGACCAAGCCTTGTTTTGATGATAGTTTCATGTTACGTTGATATATATTGTCTTGCTTGCCATCATTTTTTTTTTTTTTTATAGTCATCCATGTTTCTTCTTGACGTGTCCATATATGTTTGATAAATAAGTGTATATATATATTTTAAAATAAATGCAAAAGCACACAAGGTGCAGTCTAAAAGCAGTAAAGATATCTGAACGAATACCTGCACTGACGTACCATAAAATATGAAATGTATTAGATTGATAAGACCTATCCTTCTATACTCGTTGATTCTTTACTTACCAATCTCAACTATACCGACTCGTTTTTTGTTGTGTCTTCACTCATAAAGTTGATATTATTTTTTCTCAGTACAAGTACACACTACCATCATGAATATCACTATAATTTTACTCAACCAAACGCAAGTGGACGGTACTTTTCATGTTCATGAAAAATATGAGAAAAAAAAAACTATATATATATATATGCGGCTGAAACTAGCCTCCAAAGGTAGCCGCCACAGAGTTAGCGAAAGCGAGTATAGGCGCGCCGATCAAGTAGAACTTTTTTTTTTTGGTTTCTTTACTTTTTTTTTTTATTGTTTAAATAATTATTGTTTATAAAACTCGACACAAAATTTTTTTAATACTATAATAATCTACTTATTCTCTAGTTTATATAACAATTTTCAATATAACAAATATGTCGTGATTTAATTGTTTAAATAGATTTTATAACTTAAAAAAAGTATTTAACTTTGTTAAATTTCAGTTATAAAATTTATTTAAACAATCAAATCACGATATATTTGTTATATTGAAAATTGTAATATAAAGAACAGAATAAGTAGATAATTATAGAATTAAACAAATTTTGTGTCGAGTTTTATAAATAATTTTTATTTAAACAATTAAAAAAAAAAAAAATCAACTCTTAAAATTTTTTTTTTTTTTGGTTTCTTTACTTTTTTTTTTTTTTTAAAATTGTTTATAAAACTCGACACAAAATTTTTTTAATACTATAATAATCTACTTATTCTCTAGTTTATATAACAATTTTCAATATAACAAATATGTCGTGATTTAATTGTTTAAATAAATTTTATAACTTAAAAAAAGTATTTAACTTTGTTAAATTTCAGTTATAAAATTTATTTAAACAATCAAATCACGATATATTTGTTATATTGAAAATTGTAATATAAAGAACAGAATAAGTAGATAATTATAGAATTAAAAAAATTTTGTGTCGAGTTTTATAAACAATTTTTATTTAAACAATAAAAAAAAAAAAAAAGTAAAGAAACCAAAAAAAAAAAAAAAATTTTAAGAGTTGATTTTTTTTTTTTTTAATTGTTTAAATAAAAATTGTTTATAAAACTCGACACAAAATTTTTTTAATACTATAATAATCTACTTATTCTCTAGTTTATATAACAATTTTCAATATAACAAATATGTCGTGATTTAATTGTTTAAATAGATTTTATAACTTAAAAAAAGTATTTAACTTTGTTAAATTTCAGTTATAAAATTTATTTAAACAATCAAATCACGATATATTTGTTATATTGAAAATTGTAATATAAAGAACAGAATAAGTAGATAATTATAGAATTAAACAAATTTTGTGTCGAGTTTTATAAATAATTTTTATTTAAACAATAAAAAAAAAAAAAAAAAAACAAAAAAAAAAAAAAATTTTAAGAGTTGATTTTTTTTTTTTTTAATTGTTTAAATAAAAATTGTTTATAAAACTCGACACAAAATTTTTTTAATACTATAATAATCTACTTATTCTCTAGTTTATATAACAATTTTCAATATAACAAATATGTCGTGATTTAATTGTTTAAATAGATTTTATAACTTAAAAAAAGTATTTAACTTTGTTAAATTTCAGTTATAAAATTTATTTAAACAATCAAATCACGATATATTTGTTATATTGAAAATTGTAATATAAAGTAACAGAATAAGTAGATAATTATAGAATTAAACAAATTTTGTGTCGAGTTTTATAAATAATTTTTATTTAAACAATTAAAAAAAAAAAAAATCAACTCTTAAAATTTTTTTTTTTTTTTGGTTTCTTTACTTTTTTTTTTTTTTTAATTGTTTAAATAAAAATTGTTTATAAAACTCGACACAAAATTTTTTTAATACTATAATAATCTACTTATTCTCTAGTTTATATAACAATTTTCAATATAACAAATATGTCGTGATTTAATTGTTTAAATAAATTTTATAACTTAAAAAAAGTATTTAACTTTGTTAAATTTCAGTTATAAAATTTATTTAAACAATCAAATCACGATATATTTGTTATATTGAAAATTGTAATATAAAGAACAGAATAAGTAGATAATTATAGAATTAAAAAAATTTTGTGTCGAGTTTTATAAACAATTTTTATTTAAACAATTAAAAAAAAAAAAAATCAACTCTTAAAATTTTTTTTTTTTTTTTGGTTTCTTTACTTTTTTTTTTTTTTTAATTGTTTAAATAAAAATTGTTTATAAAACTCGACACAAAATTTTTTTAATACTATAATAATCTACTTATTCTCTAGTTTATATAACAATTTTCAATATAACAAATATATCGTGATTTGATTGTTTAAATAAATTTTATAACTGAAATTTAACAAAGTTAAATACTTTTTTTAAGTTATAAAATTTATTTAAACAATTAAATCACGACATATTTGTTATATTGAAAATTGTAATATCAAGTTGAGAATAAGTAGATTATTATAGTATTAAAAAAATTTTGTGTCGAGTTTTATAAACAATTTTTATTTAAACAATTAAAAAAAAAAAGTAAAGAAACCAAAAAAAAAAAGTTCTACTTGATCGGCGCGCCTATACTCGCTTTCGCTAACTCTGTGGCGGCTACCTTTGGAGGCTAGTTTCAGCCGCATATATATATATAGCTGCCTTTTTCTTCTTCTTTTTTTTCATAAATGACGATGAAAAAAAAAATAAATATCAAAAAAAAATGGTAGAATATAAAACTATCAATACTCCGATCTCAGCATAATATCACGAGCTTTATAACCAATAAAAGTTACAGCTGACACTTCTGTTCAGTTTTTTTTTTCTTCTTAAAATCTTTTATTTTTGTGGTACAAAATTGCAAACAAAAATGCTTCAACAT
This sequence comes from Lysiphlebus fabarum, assembly GCA_011426435.1. NCBI lineage: Eukaryota > Metazoa > Arthropoda > Insecta > Hymenoptera > Braconidae > Lysiphlebus > Lysiphlebus fabarum. The sequence continues at coordinate 6,727 of WSYQ01001283.1, forward strand.
GGTTCTTCATTTTTTTTTTCTGTTTTTTCGTTTATATATATACATATATACACAATTCTCCAACAGCAGATGAGTAATATCAAACTATTTATGAGACCTTGGATGAGTCAAGTCGTTTTTTCTGGTTTTTATTTGATTTATTTTATTTCATTTTATTTATATATTTATATATAGTTTTTTCTCTTTATTTTAAATTATATATATGAAAAATAAAAAAATAAAAAATTTACAAAAGATACAGACGAATGAGGAAGAACAAAGACAAACAAAATAAAAAAGATACTAATGGCTTCAAAGTAATAATTATTTAACGACCGTCCATTTCATAATCACGTTTAAATATATATAAACCAAAAGAGGGCTATTTTTTTTTTTCTTTTTTTCTTATATATATATATTGTATTCATAAATATAATGGTATATGTTTATCGCACTTTATTATATATTTTTTTTGCTTAACATTATATTATGTGTATCTATATATACTGAGTGTATTTATAAATACGTTAAACGTATCATGATATGAATATAAAAATTTATCCAACAGTTTTGTATCATGAATTTTTATTTTTTTATTTTTACAACATACATAAGAAGGACTCAGTGAGGATTTACTCAGTAACAAAATTATTGCATGAATGCACTTTACTAACTTTACTAATATTTTTATATCTTTATTTGTGTAAAAATAACAAAAAAAAAAAACAAATATAAAAGCCTTTTTATCTTTTTTTGTCCTTAAACAAAAGGATATATAAGTTTTGGTATTTTTTGCTGGACATTGAGCTCAACATTGATACGTTGAGAGTAGTTGGAAATTTAATGTTTATATGATCATAACTCTGGACATATATAAAAAATAAACCACATTAAATACTTCTGGTGTAGTAAATATTCGTTTACGGTAACAAAGTGTGTTCAAATAATTAATAATAATTATTATTATCGTATAGGCAGTTTGGCTGTTTCTCATTGTATTTCTAACACAATTAATTGGAAGTAGAATTTATATATACAATACACAATTTGATAAATATAACTATATAATAATACAAATGGAAAACAAAAAAATACAGAATATAATATTAAAATATATATTTTTATAGATTTTTTTTTATGAATCATAAAATTTTTATATATGAAATATCTACAGATATGGCAATTATAAATATTTGCTCAAAGATAGTTAATATCTTCATTTGGCCAACAAATTTTTATTGTTTTTGTCCATCAGTTACGACTATAAGCTTTCATCGAAATTCACAAGACGTAGTGACATTAAAATTACGACTTTACTCTTGCTGACGACTATCTGTATACAAAAGTTCCCTTATTGCCTTTTTTTTTTTTTTTATTTTTACGTTTTTTGCACCCTTCTGTGGATGGGTTTATACAGGAAGCCAATATTGGTTGTTTTTTTTTAATATATTTTTATTTTTTTTTCATTCGTTTTTCTGTACTTTTTACACAATGTATAACTGTTGTTGAAATTTGTGAAATAGAATTGAATACAGTTGTGAAAGTCAACGACAACGACTTTTTGACTGCGTCATTTGAAAAATTTTCTAGTTCTATTTTACTTATTTTTTATTTTTTTAAATATAAAAAACATTTCCGTGTGTGATTCTGATCGGTTTTACGGTGCAGTTTTATCGTATTGAATCGATCAAACTGTGATAGAATAATGTTACTCGTCTTTCTTTTTGTAATAATATATTTTGTTTTTTTTTTATTTTAAAATGAAAATGGAAAGTTAATGTTGCGTGAAATACCGTCAGTTTACGTATTACATTTAAAACTTTAGAAGCTTTAAAATTCGATACTTTTTGTTGTTTTTATTTTATTTTTTTCTTAAAAATTTTATATATTCTTATTTTTTATTTTTTAAATATTTATTTATTTATTTATTTTTTTTGCATAGTGAATAATTTATCATATATCAAGTTTTTGTCTGTTGCAGAAAATATAGTTTAAAAAGTTTTCAAGTGATATGAAAGCTCTACATTTTAGAGAAATTGGATGATAAAGGTCTTTCTTGTGGTATATATGCTGTATTCAACTGAGTCAACCCTCTTGTTTAACGTAAAATTGTTGTGATATCTACACCCCTTTTCACAAATGGGTGGCCCGCCCAATGAGAGAATAACTAAAGAAGATAGTGTGACGACGTGATGAACGATTTTACCATGTGGTATAAATTAACTTCCAGTGACAGTTAGATTAATTGTTGGCTACCACGTTCATCGGTGCGTTTGTTGGTTTGCTTTTGGTCAAACAGAAAAGGAAAGAACAAGTGCTGAAAATCATTGCCAATGTATACGAGGAATTTGGTGAGTTGTATATGTTATAACTTGTATATACCACAGCCACATAACCGCAATATTTGTTACAAAGCTCGGACACTGTGTTAACATTTACTAGTACACTACACTTTGATTTTTATTCCAAACAACACTATATAGGTATATCCCATTGATAGAAATTAAAGTAACAGCAGTTTTAAAAATTTACCATCTACCTGTTTTGCAATTTATTCGTTGGAAAGAAAAAAAAAAAGAAAAAATGACAATATCCTTCGACAACAGTCTTTATTTGTGCTGAGATAGAAAAAATAAAAAAAAAAAAGTTCTTTGTTGTTATCTCAGCAACCCTCAGTGTCTTATTTCAGCAATTGGTTACTCGTGTTTTCTTGTTCCATTTAAATTCTCTATCACAACTTTTTTTTTTATTATTGTCCTACTTTTTCATGATTATTGTCATTCATACAACTTGGTCTCAATGATCATTTTGTTACAATGCGGGCATACTAACCACATACAGTAACCCCAAATGTTTTGCAATATATATGTATATATAGATATAGAAATCGTGCCTTTTGGACTATCCAATATCAATAAAGATTTACAAATAGAAGCATCAAACCCCGGGGCAATGTTGGGATTTCGGACATCCTGAAAGCACCATCTTGTGACACGTGGATCGTGACAGGATCAAAGAAAACGTTTTGTCCTAATGATTGTCTCTTTTTTTATTTTTATTTTTGAAAAGGACAAACTGTCAACCGCAATTGGCTAAATCAGATAAAAAAGCATACACCAAGATACATAACATCCAAATCACGTTTTATATATATCAAAATTCAATTTTTTTTTTTTTTTTTTTTTGAACTTTATTATCTCTGTCGTTTTTTTTCTACACCGCAATTTTAGGTCATTTTATGATCACCACTGTGGTGGTAAGTGAAGTTTGGGGTGTAACTCGATTGTTCGGGAAATCGTAATTTCATGATTATTATATTACTTGCGATGGCACCATAACACAGGCGACACCGATGATGAAGTGCCGACGGCAATTTCAACGCTCAGCAAGTTGGATTTATGATTTCTCCCTCGTGGCCCAAAACCATATCAGCTAGGGTTTGGAGAAAGAGAGTTATATAGTTGGTTTTAGTTGCGTGTTATATATATATATATATATATTGAACAAATTTAGCGCAAAACAAGAAACAAACGACTATGAATATTATATATACATGTTTATGATGAATATACACCTTCATGTATTTTCTTGAATGGGAAAATTTTCATGAAGATTATGACTTACGACATATATATATAAGCAATGGTTTACATGGTTTTTAGTGATAGTGATAGTGACAGTGGTGGTGGTGGTGGTATAGTTGAAAACTTTAACTACCCAACCTCACGGCTCATAACCCTGTTATGACCTAACCAATTTCATTTATTATTTTCTAGTTCCCGGTTTAAGAAAAAAAAATATATATTGTCTTCTTCATCGTCAGCTTTTGTTCCCTTTTTTTGTTATTTTTTTTTTTATCTTTTTATTGATATCAATGTTACTCCATTGGGGATTGGACAACGAATAAAAAGACGTAAATAACAAAAAAAAAAAAGAAATGAATGAATGAAAGAATAAAAAAAAAAATAAAATAAGCTTTGAAATACAAGAAATGGCCAGACATGTAGTGTGAGGTTGAAGAGGCAACCAACACCATCCGTACCAAATACCAAACAACTCACAATGATATCAGTTACCAATGGTGATGGTCACTTTTGTGTGTCGATTTACTGTGAGAGTAGTCGCGATCTCCGATCCTACTAAAACCTCAAAGGAAAATTGCACCGTCCAATTCACTCTGACGCTACAATCTGCCCCTTGTTATGTCAGCATAGGGTGACTCAATGGATTTCAATCTGTTTTTTTTTTTTCTTCCCTTTTTTTTTTATTTTCTTTTTACTCTCTTCTTATATTTATTTATTTTTTTTCGTTTATACTTTTTACCGCAAGCTTACTGATCTTGATTCACTTGTCACTGTGCTTGATTCTTGAGTGTGAAAATAACAAGCTCGTCATTTCTCTGTTGGAGATTTATTTGCGGGTATACCGCATGTTTTGTAACATCTTTTCTAAATTTGTTTACGGTTGATATAATGACATTTTCACATGGCTAAATATTAAAATCATTAACAAATTTTCAAACCTTTTTTTGATCCTTTATTTTATTTGCGTTTATTTAACAAAAAAAAAATAAATAAAAATTATTTCCGGATGTATGTATATATAATTTACAAAGTAAAAAATATAATTTACACTTCATTTGTAAACATATTTATTGTTGTAAATTAATATACAATTTATATATTTATAAATTTCATAAATTGAATAATATTTGTGGGAAGCAATATCAATTATTCTATTTACATTTTGATAAAGTATTATCAATTTGAATAATTAACTGCTAAATTACCTGAGGATATTTAATATTGTAGATTTACATTTACTGTATTTTTAATGATAATTTTACAAGTATATTATTACATTAATATAATAATTGTAATATTCATTGATTAAATTATTACAATACATATTTAATAATTCAATTATATTGGAAATTTAAATAGTACAATTATAATAATAGCTTTTTTTTTTTTTTTTAAATTTCAATTATCGACTTTATGAAAATATATATTTTAATTATTTTATTATTATTATTATTATCAATTATATGAATCAAATGCCTGGTGTGACAATTATTTAATCAGTTATACATCAGCTTATATTTTAAAATTGATTTAATTCAGTGTTTTTACACCCTTTGTAAAGTTCTTATGATACAGATACATAGAACAAGTTGAAGGGTAAAGTGTAACAAAACGTTATAAAAGCGATGATTCAGACACAACCCACACATCACTTTTCCTGTTATAAAATTTGCTTGTGTAAAACGCGTCACTCAAGAGTGTCAAATTGTTAGAAACATTTGGTTTTCTCTGTTCTTGCTTATATTCTCTCCCTTATCACCCTTTTTTTACCTCCCTTTTAGCTTTGACAGCCACTTTAAAATCATACTGATAATGAAATTGAACTGCACCTAAGCTTGATATTCTATATATAAATTGTCATCAAAATAAAAATAAAATATTGAACAGATGCGGGTATACAATTGGTTGCTTTGGCTCAACAATCATCATGAAGCAAATGAATTTAAAGTCATGTTTAAGCTTTTTTAGCGCGGGTTAAATGAAATAGGGATAGTAAAGTATTCGTGGTAAACGAATAAGTTGAGGGATAAATATTAAAAAAAAAAAAAAAGGAAAAGTCTCTTAAGGGTGATGTTAGCCACTGTAAATTTTGCACCGCGGTGTGTGGCAATTATTACGAGTCGATCGCGCGTAAATGATATTGTTAGTTGACAGTGAAAGGGTTCGTTCCAGTGTGACAAGGGAAAGTAGAAAAAAAAAATAATGGAAAAAAAAAAAAAAAACGGATAATATTAATGGCTGTTCTTGTCGACTTCGATGATCTTCACTAGAAATAAAAAAAATCACCGGTTGATTAAGCACTGAGTATTTAATAGTGAGCAGAAAAAAAAATTTTTTTAATGACATTTGAGTGGTTTTTTTTTTTAATTATTTTGAAAAAATAATTAGCTTTTTGTTTGAAAAAAAATTAAACAAATTTTATCATCAATTATAGCCAGACAGATTATATTATTTATAAAAAAAAAAAATAGAGGTATAAAATATATATAAATTTTAATTAAAATTAACAATTTTAAGAGGCAATATATTTATCTTATTTAAGCAGCTATAACAATGGCAATGTGCAAATTAAGTCATTTGCATTGTTGAAAGAAAATAAAAGTGACTCTTATGCTAAAAGTATATAAGTCATTTTATATTTTTACAACTCAACTCTCATATAATATAAAACCATTAAAACTTTTAAAACTACAATGATGAAGATATAATAATAATAGTGTTGTTGTTAATTTTTCAAGTTTCTCATTTTAAAATTATTTTTCATAGTACATATTTTGCATCATCATATCTTAAAGTGCTCTTATACTTTTTGATATTTCAAATGAACAATAGCTGCTAAATGTTTACTTCAATATTTTGAATATACATTTTCTCATTTTCTTGGAAAATATACAATACTGTCTTGGTATTTCAAGTAAAACACAGAGAATTATTTATCATATCGTTTTAGTAAAGTTTGTCATGTGTCTCATTCGACCCTTTTCTCTGTATATTTATATGTATATATGGTTTACGATTTCAAGTTTCAACTTGAACCATTCTCATATTCTCATTGTTTTTCTGTACATGTATATATTTATCAAAATGTGTTCACAAATGTACATTCATCTACCTGTTTGTTGTTGTAAAATATCTATATATTTAACAAAATATTTTAGAGTATATCCAGAAACACGTAATTGTATATCTATGTCATAAAAGAGAAAGAGAGAAAAAGGACTTAACTGTTTTGTATATATCAATGAGCTTAAAATCCACTCATTCCTCTTTGTTTATATATTATATTATAGTGTGATGTCTTTCTGGTACCATTCACATCAACATACAATTTCATGATATACCCATATGACCAAAATGAAATTACAAACTGGCTAACCAGCCTATACATTTACGTATTTTCGAAACTTTATTAACACGACAATTCACAAACGATTATGGACATTGGACTCAGTGAGATTAGTTTTGTTGTATTTGCATTATAGTTTTTGAAAATACGATTTCTAGTTGACGTTGTGTGATAATATGTAATGGTTTTTGATATCGTATATATATATATATATCTGATTTCCATTTATGTTAACGCAACCATTACCAGGAAAATTCAATGACAATGAGGGAGGAAATTTTGTGTATTTTGTTTTCATTGCTCATTTCAACATTAATGATTTTCTCCTTTGTTATTTATATCACTCATAGAAATTTTTCATTTTCACATTTTAGTCAGATATATACTTAAACTCGACATTCAACACATAAATATAAATTTTTTTATTATGTTTTTTTTTAATTCAGATACTATATCCAGATTGTTTTTAATTTTTCTAAGTGAATTGGTTTTATGATTATTTTTTTGTTTTGTTTCTTTTTTTTTTATTTTCACCAATTCACAAGTGTCAATTTTATTGTACCTCATTTTTTTCTATATATTTTTTTTTATTTTTTCACTAAATTTTTCATCTGTTAATATTTAATGTTGTTTTTTGCATTATTATTGTTTTTTTTTTTTTTTTTTTTCCATAATTTAATTATTTTGAGTTTATGATACGCAGAAATAGTGTTAGAATCACATCGGTCGTATAATGTCTGACATAAATTCTGTGGCAAAAGAGATATTGTATTTTGTACTATGGGTGTTTATCATTTTTGTCTTTTATATATTTATAAGAAAATATATATATTACGTAAATTCATTGTCATAAAAGTCTAGAACCAAAAGCACTTTTATATATTTCAATAAATATTTTTTTATTTTATAAATGTATTAAATTATTTATTTATTTTTTTAATGTTATAATATTGATTATATCGTTTAACAGGTATCTTAAAATCAACCATTAAATTCACGGTATTTTATGATAATAAAAATGTTTTTAAAAATAAAAAATCGAAAAAAATCTTTTAGGGTGTATATTTGACAAGCCATGTTCATGTATATCTTGATATATATATATTTATAAGCGTAACGGGAAGTAACATCAGTTGGTTAATTAAAGCATCAGCACTTTTTATAACAATAAAATGCTATTTAATTTATAAATAAAGTATTGGTAGGCACGTGTATGTTTTTTTAGCATCTAAAATTACAAACAATAAAAAAAATTCTATAAATAAAATGTGAATTAAAAATAAAAATAAAAGGACAAGGTTGATATGTGTATGATGATGGATGCACGGATGGATGACCATTGCTTTTAAACCAGGTGGCCGTTGGTTAACCGGAAGTTAAATTCCGATGTTCACCGATATCATGAATTTACCACACGCATATTTGTTGCCAACCGTTCATTCGATATATACAACTACCCTTGGTTTGGATATAATTTTGTACTCGGGGACAATATATAACCAGTCTATGGAAATGAGATCACGCAAAGCAATGCAACCTTGGGGGCAGGGAATTGAAAAAAAAAAAAAAAAAAAAAGGTGAAAGAGTGTCTGGACAGAAAAAAAATATATATAAATAAAAAATATTAAATAATAATAATTATTATTATAATAAAATGTACAACATATGAAAAAGATAATCTGACACCAATGTCACCCCAGAAAGTTTACAAAATAATTGGTTTTTTTTTTTTTTCTCTAAAATAGTATAATAGTCGCCTTGACAATGAGTCTTGGATAAAAAAAAATTTTTTCTTGTTGAATATATATATTTATAGTTGGGTTAGCATGATGAATACATGACCCAACATCAATCGAGAGGGGAATATACGTATTTTGTTACCACAAACACACCTGATTTTTCCCTGCTATGATGATGCTTTTTTTTTTTTTATGGAAAAAAAAAAAATTATTATCTACTTTACTTTGATCTTGTTTTGTCTAATTTTTTTTTTTTTTTTTAAATCATTCACATTGCGGTAATTATTTTGAGTAAAAATAGAAAAAAATAAACACAATAACAATGTATTGACAATAAAAAATAGAGTAAAATAACTAATGAATAAAAAAAAAAAATTGATATAATCCGAGTGAATTGCTCAATCATGCACGTAATGATGTATCGAATAAATTGTCTCAATTTATATTGATAGTATGTGATTTGTTAATTCTCCTAAAAATATAGAAAAAATAGTATAGTTTTTTTTTTTTTGTAAATGATGAAAACTAATAGTAAAGAGATCAGTCATGATGTTGTTTAGTATTAAAGTGCGTATACACAAGGGATATGGAAATATGAAACAAAAAAAAAAAAAAAAAAATGTGTATTATATAGAAATAGAGTTTATATATATTCGCGACAAAATTGCGTATTTATGCTATGCATAATCCCCCTATTCAGGGAATAGCAGGGAATCTATCAATGCCTGGGCATTACCGGTTTCATTTTCCTATGTCGATGGAGAGACACAAAGCCTTAAAAAAAGCATAGTTTTTTTGGTGTGGGGTCAGTGTTGTCCAACAACAACACAAATTCAAGGGTGTATGGGGGTCAAGACTAAATGTACTGTTGAAAGAAAGAGAAATGTTGAAGGATATCGTTCAATTTTTTATTTTCAACCCCTGTATATATAGAAAAAAAAAAAAAAACAAACTATATATGATAAGATTCAAGAAACCGAAAGGGATGAGCTTGATACATATATTCATTTTTTTTTTTTTTTTGCTCCATCTTTCTCTTGAATTTCCGGTCAGTCAGCTATTGAAATTTAAATGATGAATAAAAAAATTTTTAAAATTGATTTATATACCTATTTATTATGTATGTATGTTACTTTTTTTTTTCTATGGAATTTTTCATTTCGAATAAAAGAAATTGATAAAAAAAACAATGATAATAAAAAAAAAAAGTAATGAGATAATAAACGCAGAATGTCATTTACCAGAGTTACCAAATGAATCCAGTGTTTAGGTATATTGGAACATCAAGAGACAAAGTTACAGTTGACAAAATAGTTTCTTTTTTTTTTTCAAAAGGAATGATTGTTAGAAATAAAAGTTGCAGGGTGTGACTGATAGTTTATCCATGTGTATACAAGAGAGAATGGAAAAAAAAAAAGTGTATATTACATGAATTGAAATGATAAAGATAGAAAATAGTAAAATAAAATATACGATATAGTATTGTTGGGGCTGATATGAAGAAAAAAAAAACAGTAGAAAATGTATGTATGTTTTTTGGTAAAATACCAGAGGGTCAAATTTGTTTTGCCCTGCAGAATTTGCGATTTCATTTTCTTTATATATATAATAAGAAAAGGCAAAACATCTTGTTACATTCTTTCGATTTTATTTCATCAGCAAAACATCTGATACCCATTTTAGCCTATCTCAATGAGTATCAATAAATGTCGAATGAAAAATTCAATTTTCTTTTGTTTATTTATTTATTTTTTTTTACAAATACATTATTATTATAATTTAATAATGAAATTCTTGAATTATTAATACAATATAATTATATATATATTGAATGAGATAATATTATTAAAGTTTTTGGATAATAGCTGAGCTTAAATTTTGATAAATTAGTTACTGTTTTGAGTGTTTCATCCAGAGTTTAACTAGTCAAAGTTCTTGTGTATAATTGAGGGCAGTTTACATCACCGTATTACTTGGCCTGTATATAAACTCATTGTGGTATTCAACAGTTAATTAATATTCTCATTCAAACTAAAACCTATTAAAATACAAATACATATTGAATAATAATACCTATTAAAAAATCATATACAGTATAATAATAATTTTAATATATATAAATATAAAGAAGAAATTTTTTATTTAATTAAATGTTCAATTTCATTGTGAATATATAATATTTGTTTAATAAATTTTTACAATGAAATTGCATATTTATTATGGATATTGTCAATCAAAATGACAATTAGTTTGATCATTATTTAATAATGTGAATTTATTTTATTTTTTTCTTATCAACTTTAATAAATTATTGTGCATCAAATTTATATTTATTTGATCGATGATTTATGACAATATTATAAATATACGTCAATTTAATTTAATAACAAATTTTTCAAAATTTGTTTAATCATTTTTTTTTATTTATCATTATTTAATATTATTTATTTATCCTCTTTGATATTATGGATGAAAATTATTTTGATCGTATATATATATATGTTCAATATTAATTAATTTTGAACTATGCATAATTGAAAATTTCCCACATCAACAAATTTCATTGATGATGAGAGAAATAATGATAATTTTGATCAAATAAAAAGAGATAAAAATTATTTTGTCTTGTGCCGCTTGTTTAAACAAAATTATTATGCACGAGATAATATGGTAATGAGTGAGTTGAGTTTTTATTTAATTTTTTTTTTCAAATTATATGTATATTTAACATCATACATGTGTGAATTCTACTGTTGTCAAGTTCTCGCATTCAATGATGATCAGATATAGGTATATATTATCATAAAAAAATATAAAAACTTGATAGTGATAAAATAAAATACAAAATAAATTTTATATAGAAAAAAATAAATGCGATAAGCTAATAAAAACGTCTTTTCTAAAATTAGTTTTGTTCAAGCGTTATATACGAAGCTTTTAATTGTCTCCATTAAAACTTGGGGGAATGTTTAAAAAACGACAAGAAAAAAAAAAAAAAAAAAAAAAAAACCAACTAAAATCATTCACAACACGGGAAATAGAGATGAAAAAAAAAGTCGTGTCCTTATTCAAGAGATTTCGCGGGTTTATGATCTTAGTTGAACTTTTTAAAAAAAGCTCTGCTTTATTACCATGCTTTTTATTTTATTTTTTTATTTTTCCGTTTTTTCATTTAATTTTTTTAAGTTTGTATATGTATTTTTCGATAAAACCAACTGCATAAACTCTGATAATTTTTTAATGTTTTTTTACTACCACAATATATATTTTTTATGTTTATTTACATTAATAATTTATAATTATAAATTATAATTATTATACTAATTACATATATATATATTTTATGTTTCAGATAATAAAAAGAAAAATCAAGTTTACAGAAGTGACAATGAGAAAAAGTTATATATTTGACCTTTAATTTTATACAGTCATAAGTAATACCTAGTCAATTATTGTTGTAAATTTGTCACGATATATGTTTGGCCTTAAAAATACTCAGGTTAAACAGCATATTACATGAAGAGAGGATAAAATTGTTTGGCATCAATTGACGTGAAGGTTAAACAACTGGTGATAAATTTATTTACCGTTATTCCATCAAATTACATCTGGATCCATCAAATTCTTCACGGTATCAACTGCAGTAATTTTAATTCAATATACAAAGGTAAATGTATATTTCACTAATAATCATAACAATAATAACAATAAAAAGTATCGAAAAAAAAAAAGTCAAAACAATAAACATAAAAAATACAAATTCAAGTATATATAGGTATATATTTTTTTTTTAATTTTATTTTCATAAATTCATATTAGTACATGTTCATCAATCAAAATAAAACATACCATAAATTTTATAATTTAATTCAAATATATATTTTATTATTAATTTATATATATATACAAGTCTTTGTGTTGAATAACTCAATAATATATAAATTGATATTGTCCCTTTGTAGTTATGTGAGTCAACCTGCCCACGAAAACGAGGCCATGTGACAATGGATTGATTTAGTGAAATTCTGTTGTATTCTGGCTTGAATAGTCTTGAGGTGGGTTTCTCAAACAAACCAGTCAACTGATGATCTCAACCCCATGGTACTGTCTCTTGGTCACGTACAGACTGTAACACGCGTATATATATATATGTATTGATATATATATATATTCTGTGTTCAACATGTACACACATCACAGAATACGTCTTGAGTATGTTTCAACATATATAGCTGCAGCAACATACATATATACAAGTAAGCATGTTGTCTCAAATCATGTGGAATTTAACATAAAGCTTACATATAGTGACAGATTCACAGTATATATAACAAAATTGTCTTATAATTTATATGTGTAGGAAGTCAGTCTTTTTTGGACAACAAGCCAATTTTATTTTGGACAACTTGTCAAAAGAACAAAAAAATGTAGGCGTATAGTCCAGTCCATATATATTTTTGATGATTTTCATTTTTATTGTATATTATAACTACAATAATCTCCAATTGGTATCAAGTTTATTTGACATTCAAGTTGCAGACAGATGGTTTTAGAATTAAACTGAAAATAAATAATGGAAATTCAACAACATTTAAAGGTAAAATTATTTAGATTTTCACGTATGTCAGTTAGATATTTATTCAAATTTTTTTTTTTATATTATTATCATTTAGATGAGTTTATCATCAATTTATTGTTTCCAACTTAATTATATACATTTTCAGTATTTTAATGGTCATTATAGACATGATAATTTTTCAAACATAATGATATTCGTATTTTGTTATTTTCTTGTCATATGACATGACAGATGGACAAGCTATTTAAAATTAATATTATATTATTAATTAAAGTATATATATATAATAATGAGTTGATAATAGTGAATGTAATTTCGTCGTGTGATTTTATTTTATTTTATTATACTCGGTACTTTCAATGTCTGAAGGATCTACTCGTCTTTCCTTTTATTTGAGTTTGAAAAGAAACCCAAAAGAGGATTATCTTCTGATCAAATGTTATGTCACGTATTTAAATTTTTTTTTATTTTTTTCAATACTCATAAAATGACTCCACCTGAGTATTTTTATTTATTTTATAGTTGTTATTATTATTTATCTTCTATTAAGGACAAATAATTTTACTCTATTTTGCTTGATTGAATTTATTCTTGTTCGTGACTCAATACAACATAAATTACTTTACGTTCAATTGACAAATTGAGGGTGTCTCTGATTTAAAATAAAAAATAATATTTATATTACATTGTATAAATTATTAGATTTTTATTATGTAGAAAGATACTCGTGTCAAATTTCACTTCATTTTTCTTTTTTTCCCCATTTATATTTTCATTATTTTTCCATTATTTTTTATTTATTTATTTTTTGGTATTTGCCCATCAAACATTACAATCGTACTCGCTCGATTGGCTTGCTTTCATTTAATGCAAAAGTGCTGGCGCCGAGTTACAAAATTACATCGATAAAAATGCAATGAAAATGCGTCGACGCAGGCTATCGAAGCCTGTTAAGAATTATAGGAAAAAAAAAAAAAACAATGCCTGAAAAAGAGTGATAAAAAAAAATAAAAAAATATAAATAAAAAACCGTAAGATTTTTATGGGTTATTTTTTATTATGCAATGTATGTTTTATTGCGAAAAAATTTTAGTTACGAAATTGAACGTGATACATGTGGGGGATGAAAAAAATTCGAATGTTTTGGATAAACTGTAATGAACAAACCAACTAGAAAAAAAAAAAAAAAAAAAAAACGAAAGGGCAGCAAGTGAAGCGTAATTGTACACGATTCACTTTTTATTTTTATCGTAGTGAAACATCTGTGCGCATTCTTTTGAAAATGATAAACGCCAGACCTGATTTTTTGCCCTATTTGAGATCAGGTGTTTCATCAAACTAATACTTTTAAATCTTTTTTCAAAAAGAGAGATAGATTACGCAGGGGTAGTAGATTTTAACAGGCTAACAGGTTGAAAATATCAAAAAAATAAATTCATAAATTCATTGATTTTTAAAACACCAATATTCCCATTTACAATAACCCAAGGGGATGAGGTTAGTCAAGTGGTAAAATATAAGTGCATAAATAAATTTTTTTTATTTCTCATTGAACTTGGTTAAATCACCAACTGCTTAACAAAAAAAAGCATAGGATATAATATAATTTGATGAATATAATGAATGAGAAGAGTTGAAAAAAAAAAAAAAAAACGTAATAAATATATGATAACCATTTTCGCTCCTGAAATGAAATTCTTTATTTCCCGTCACGTTTGCGTGTATATTAAAATTCACGATACCAAGAAAAGAGAGTGGGTGTCCTTGATTTTAACGAACCACTCGTAAACTGAAGAGTGCATACTGTATTTTTATATATACCAAGTTGAATTTTTTGACTCTTCGTGGAATCGATTCAATTCGTGACACAGCCGAGAAAAATGTCCTCCAACTTATATCCAGAAAAAAAAAAAAAAGGAATATAATAAAAATAAAATAATAATAAAAGTGTACTTTTCAGGATTTATTATAATTTATTGTATTTTTATTATTTTATTTTATTTTTATATATTTATTTTCTTGGTAATGATATAGCTTATGTTATATTTTCGTTATTGAAATAACGAGTTTATAATTTATTTTTTTTTAATACAATTATAATGAAGTATGAGTATTACTGATATTTATAAGACTTGTAAGAGTTTGATACTTTTTTTTTTTTTTTATTCAATGTTATTGGTATAAGAAGATTTACTATTTATTCGTATAAAAAAAATTTGATGGTGATAGTTGATCCGTTATGTTGAGCTTCAAAAATATAAAAATATTATAGTGATAATAATAAAAATAATAAAATAATGGTTTTATCTTATTTTATATAAACTTTTTTACTATTTCATGTGTATATTTTTTTATTTTTTGATATACATATGAAATCGTTGATGTGTGACAAGTTTATGTTGTTGGAAGCTCAACTGTACGCGGATAAACGTTACGGACGAATGAATTGTTTCCGATATTTCTAGAAAAAAAAATCATTCATCATTCAGTGACAAAAGTCAGCTCCTTCAGTTTTTTATTTTTTCATACGTATATATATATCTCATTTTCGTGGGTAAAAAAACGCGTGAACGATGGATCGTTTTTTTCCCTGGTACAGTATTTTTTATTGAAAACTAAATTGGTCAACGCGTGTGTCTTCTAATGTTGCAAACAATTTTAGCCTAGAGTTTTTTTTTTTTTTCATACTTATTGTTATCAAGAGTATAGTAGTATAATCATAGAGAAAAAAAAATTAAATAACATTATGCACATGCGTGACCAGTGCACGCTTGGTGTGAAACATAAACTCAACATATAGACCATCAACCCGACTACTGTCATAAAAAATAAAACGCGAAATGCAATGCAATTGTTGGGTGACAGATGCCATTTATTAATACAATCATGTGGATGTTTTTCTCTAGTATACTTTAACAAACTTTTTTCTCATTCTTCAATAAAAAAAAAAGTAAAAATAAAAATAAACAAATATAGATAGATATAAAAAAATTTGTCAATATTTTCACAACATAAATACCCATATAATTTATTATTTGAAGAAAAATCAAAATTTTATTGACACTTAAATTTAACCGCATAATATTGTTGAAGAAATTCACAGTTGATGGATTCATTTCGTTTTTGATTGTATCACCAATTGTCGAGTTAAATTCATGAGCAGATAGTAATTTTCTAAGAATAGTTGAGTACTTTGATTGAGAATTTCTATCATTTTGATAATTCATTTATAGTTTTATACATATTAGGTACTTAAACTTTAATGTTATTGCATTTAAACTCTTCTATATTTTCATTCATTCATTATATCGATCAATCATTTCGATTATTTCTACGAGCTATTCATTTCATTTGTTATCGTTTTATATACAATTGATTATTTTTTTATTTTTATATCATCCGTAAACTGAAAATATTTTAGACTTTATACTCAAAGAATGAGTGGGTGTGTTGATTAGATCAAAATTCACGACACCCTAATATCCGGTGACTTGGCAAGATGCTAAATTTGACCATCACATCAATCATCACGCCTTCCAACATCTTTCCTAGCCTAAAAAAAAAAAAAAAATTTAACATGGGCTTCTCCTTAAATCCGGAATAAAAAATTCACCCATATCATCGAATCGTTAACATTGCACCTTTTTTTTTTTTATTTTCAAATAATAAAAAATTGTGTTGAAAAATGTCTCGCAAGACCACCCGGAAGGTAGAGGAAAGAAAAAAAAAATTCGTAAAGCGCAAACGATTGAAGATTGTTTTTTAATTCTAACTTTTAAAAATTTTTTTTTTTTGTTTCTTATTTCTTGTCAAACAATTTTGCGGTTTTGCTCGAGGTACTGTGAAGAGTTGTTGCATGCTTATTATGTTTATACATATATACATGAACGCATCATTGAATTCTAAAGAGTCGCCTTGGTAAGGTCGTAGGTGTCAAAATAAAAAAAGAAGAAAAAGGGTTGTTGCACCGTGTAAAAAATTGCAAATGTGCACATATGTATTTTAAAAAAAAATATATATATATATAAAGGCTGCTTGGCGGTTGTACATTGGTCCACCTCATATAAGTAAAGCAATATTTTTTTAAGCTTTATCGCACTTTACTTCGTTGAAATGTCAAAACTTCTAACCGCAGTTTAAATGCTTACCTTGAGGCATATTACCTTCACTGAATATTATCGTCATTGAACTTGGCGTCAATTTAATTGTAAAAATTATTCGATAAGACATTTATGATTTTAAAAAAGAGAACTGGTAATATATAAGACGAATAAAAAAATATATAAAAAAAATTATTTCAAGTCCGTTGCGAATACTGTCTGAAAGATATTTGTTCCCTCATAAATATCTTTAACGCATTTATGGGTTATGAGAATACGTAGAAGCATTATATTCTACCACGACTTTTCTGTAATGGTGCGAAAGCTTTTTCTTAGTATCATCATCAGAATCACTTGGTATATGGATCCTTATAATTTTAAATATAACAATTCTTGACAATAAGGCAAGCGACAAAAGCATTGGCGGTCTTTTACAAAGTTAAAAAAATAAAAAAAAAAATTATCAAATTTTATAGAAGCATGACACTATCTCTAATTTTTTATTTTTATATTTTTATATCATGACAGTTATATTGAAATTTAAAAGAAAAAAATGAAAATAAAATTCATATGTTATGTTTAGTTAAAAATTCTTTGTTGCGTTGTATTAAATATAATATTTTTTTATGATATTTAGCTCATGTTATCTCTTAAAATATATCATAATATTATATTAAAAATTGATATTGTTTTATTTTATGTTAATTATTTATTTTTTGTAATTGAATTTTTAAATTGAAAATTGATTCAAAAATTTTTCATCCAAAACCGTTGACATCCGTGAAATAAAAAGTCATTTCTGACCACACTCGTAACACAAAATTTCACCCTTTCACCCAGCTTTGTTTGGTGTATGCCGACCAAAATGTTACTAATGCATTAATCGTTGCAAATATGTTCACGCTGTATACATTGATATATATGTGTATGCGGTAGCAGTGAACAGTAGTAAGCCACTAAAAAAAAAAAAAAAAAAAACAACCACAAAATTAATCTTTACGAAAAATTTTTGTCAGTCCGGCAATTTTGCTTTCGGCATATTCACACATTCATTAAATTCTCTGTTGCTTCCTGTAATTTTTTTTTTTCTTCAACTGACTCTGTTGGTTGTTCATATTATTCTGACAATTTCACCACCACCAACCGTGCCTATATACATATTAAGTCAAAATAATAAGGTAGCTAAATCTTTTGAATTCAGTATGGTTATATGTAATCGAAGTCATGACCTTTTGTGACACGCAGCAAAAAAATTTCATTCAATTTGTTGTAACACAGTGGTATTTCAATATTATTTATTCATTTACGTCTCATTCAATTACAATGGGTGACCGCAAAAGTGATTGCAAAAATTATTATTATATTAACTAAACGCCTCCAACCATACCTTGACAATTTGTAACGCTATTTGCATGCAAATTTTTCATTGCTGTCACTGAAAAAAATGAAAATTTTTGTATGAGAAATTATTTATTTATTATTTTTATTATAAAAAGAAAAAAAAAAAAAAAATTAAATACTCTGTCATAATTTATTAAATTTTTTTATTTCATGCTGATAAATCATTTGGAAAAAAAAAAAAATTGATTAGTTTTTATTTACTTTTTTTTTTTGATATAAAATAAATTTTAAAAAGTTTCAAATAAACTTTATATATATACTAACGACTACAGCACAAAGTCCACTCTTGAAATTGGACATTGAGAGGGATGTTTTGGTCACGTGATATGTCCTATCTTAACAATTCTAAAGATACATTGCCCTCGGGGTGGACACGTTTGTCGAATAAAAAAACTGATAATAAGAGAATACGCATGACTTGGTACCAGAACCACGAATCACCTCGGGGGGCCAAGATGCCACTGACAATAATCCCCGTTGTAAACAGCATAATTGCTTGTTCCGAGTCAGTCTACGAGTTGCAAGTAGAAATAAAAATAAAAAAAAAAAAAAATAAAGTATTGCTGAATGTTGTGTGCAAGTATAAAAGATGAGTTGATTGTATCATTGAAGACAAGGGTAGAAAATAATAAAAATAAGAAAAATAGCCGGGGGTATTTTTAAATTGGCGACTTTTCGGTCAACAATCGACCCTTTTGAAAGCCTCTTGCCGTGTTACATTTCTTTTACCCTTGGTTGTTTTACAGACTGATCATATTGTACCTATATACAACTAGAATTTTTTATTTAAAATGTTTTTTTTTTATTTTTATTTCGCATACTGTATGTATATATACATGAAATTTATTTATTTTATTTTTTTTTCTCACTATGCTATAATGGTCACGAGGGGTTATAGAAAAAAAACACCCTCAAATAAACTACAAATAAAATTCAACTTTCTTTCAAATATCTTCAAAGAAAAATATCTTAAAATTTTTATATTTATTTATTTTATATTTTATTCTTTATTTAAAATTTTTCTTTGTTTTTTCGTGTTAGTAAAAAATAAGTTGTCTGTATTTTTAAAAAAGTGAATTTTTTGCCTCAGGAATTTTTTTCACATATTTGAAACAAAATAAAAATTGACAATAACACTGTCAACCATTTTATCGTAAACTGGGTGAATGTAATTTATATGTTTTTATTTTTATTTAGAATTTCAAATAGTATATATTATATTGAGATAGAAAATATATGTCTCAGTAAATTTGGCAAAGAAAAATGATACACTTGGGAAAAATATATAAAAGGGACGAAATACTGCATTTTGTATAAATTCATTTTGCTATTTGTCGGTATTTTAACGTAACTCTATCATTCAAACTGGACGTAATCGTATTATTCGATTGGCGATAAGCTATTCAACTGATGTCCAAGACGTTTAATCTTCTTTTGACTCTATACATTTATATATGTATATATATATATTTTTTTTTTTTACTCTCAATTTGTTGATATATACCATCTTAAAAATATCTAAAACGTCAAATATCTAGATTTAAATGTCCCTAGAGAGCGTGAGATAGAAATAACTGACCGTTTGAATTTTAGTTTGCTATCCCCCAACATCGTATTCAAATATTCACATATATAAATGTATTTTCCATTTTTTATTTATTTTTAAAACTTCCGGACAAAAACCATACATCATGTTGAATGAAAAATAATAAAAAAAAAAAAAAGTGGTCAGTTCTTTGCATATATATGTATATTATAAGATGGAATATAGATATACAAATTAACATGTTACTATATATAATTTATATCTGCAAAATGGACCCCACAGTTTGCTACTGTACTCTTTCTTTTTTTTCTCCTATAAAATACGTTCAAGCCATTAATCCCGAATAGAAGTAAAAATATTCGACTCACACTCGACGAACAAAAAACGAGTGTCCTTCGTGGTACCTTAATATGAATACAAAAGCAATTTACCGTCTATTATTTATCGTTCCAGACTCGTGTCGCCAGTTGACTATATGAATGTAATCCTGAGGGAAGCTTGGTTTGGTCCGGTTGGATTGTTGAAGGTCCAGTATAGAGATTTCATCGTATCATAATATTATGTGATATGTGGTGAATATATGCGGTGACAAAAGTGGACTCTGATACGCCTGGTGAATCGTCACGCCAAAGTGGACATTGTCGTCAAGAGAAGTTTATGCAATCGCATTTAAAAGTATATATAAATATACATGTAGGTATGCCCTTTATCTCTATATCTCTTTGCTTATTATTGCATACAATATGTGACAAAGGACTCATTTCTCTCAACTGACTATCTATAACAACTGTCTATAAATATAGTGTGATGCTTCGTTGATATTTATAGAGTGAAAAAGAGATTAACACTAAGAGAGTTATACACAAAATAACAAACATTAATTTCATCATAATGTTGTTGTAATAACTTTGACAAAAAAAAAAAAAATACTTGTATATTTAATCCTTAAAATATTACAAGCTTTATTTTCTACAAATTTTACTTTGATGTTTATTTTTTAATATGCTTCAAGTTAAGTATATATATGCAAAAATTTGTATTTACCATATATTGTCAAAACAAAATTGTCTAGTTGATCCTGGTCGTTAGTCAGACTTCACTTTGTCGAATAAATGTATATAGTATCAAGTTTACGCGTAAAGAGGTGGAATTTTAGGGGAGTAAAATGTAGGATTTTAGTTGACGAGCGCTATTTTGAAGATAAACTAATCCCCTTTTACCGACGAACGTTACGTTTTACGTTGATTGCGTCAACCCTTGCCCAAAGTCGTTGGACAGGTCGTCACACTTATCTCTGTATAGTTAGAGGAGGTGGAGGTGTTTAAAAAGGGAGAGGTATTTGGTCTTTCTCTTGTCAACTGATTTTTGTCTTTCTTTCTCTATTGCCTATTTATTCACACACTTGCTTGTTAACATTGTTAATTATCTCATACCATGTGGAATCAGCTTCACAAGAATGATTGTAACACTATATTTTATCGTTCAACAATTTTCACTGATTAGATTCAAGTCGATATTATTTTTGAGCATGATTAAACAGAGTATTTAAATTTTATTTGTATTATTATATTTATATATTTCAAGTTGATTACAAGGGTTCCATACTTATATATGTTTAATTACTTGATAAAGGATGTATTACTTGATGAAAATTTAATGTATTATATCAAAATACAAAATACAATTACTCATACAATGTTGAAAATAAAAAACTTATTGCCATAACTTCAGGTGGACAATTGATAGGTAATTTATCTCATCGATGTTAAATATTGAAATTGTGGTTAGACCAAGCGAATAACTCTCTCAAGAGACTTGATGTACATGTATATATATACTTATCAGTGCCAAAGGGCTTCCGGTTGTACAGGAGTTTATGTATACAATGGTTACTGGGCATGTAGATACGCGCGAATAAACTCACACCCGTTTACCCGACGGGCAAAGTCTGTTTTTGATTGCTATTTCCGCGCTTGGATAAATTAATAAACTTTCTGTGTATACATAATTGATGTATATATACACATCTGTAGTAGATATGTGTCCTCAATGAATCTCGAGAAATCAATCCAGTGTGATTATATATATATATATATATATATATATATATATTTTGTTATTAATTATTATAGTTGTCATATTGAGTATTGAATATAATATTTTCTTACTTAAATTATTATTTTTGTTGGTTAGACAAAGTGATTATGATGAAGGGTCTTGTAATAATATAATAAAATATAAGCATACGTCGTTCTAATGATGATAATGATGATTTTTTTTTTTTTTTTCATTTTTTCAATGATCATTAATCTTTAGGGGGTGGTAATAGAGACTTTTCTTTTTTTACTTTTATTTTGTTGTTTTTTTTTTTTTTTTTTTTTTCAATATAATCTTTGTTCTGAATTTGGTGCAATCTACTGTATACCGGATATACTCAACCGTATCAATCTTACTGGCACTCTCATATATCCATCAATTAGAACACAATTAATACAAGGGCGTTACGCTAAACTTCAGATTACAAATGACATCATGACGCTTCTTGTTTCCGTATCACTTGGCTTTTACATTTTGTAATGTTAATTTTGTATTTTTTGCTATATTTTTTTTTTACTTAATTCTTTTTATTCCCCTTTTATAGTGTATTTTATTTTAACTCGTATTTCAAAAAATTTCTTTTTTTTATTATTTCATTATTATGATGATTTAATAATATATTTATTAAATAAACAAAGATTTATTTTCATTTTATAAATATTACTAAAATGTATTCTCGTGTTTCATAATAATATTGAAATACATATATTCACTAAGGTTTTTATTTTCTATTGTATATGTAAACTTAAATTTTATCAATACAGTGTATATATTGGCACCCTATTCATCTTGTAAACTCAAAGAGGTAGAGAGAGCAAAATTTTCTACGATGTTAAAATGTGCCTCCAGGATGTTGATTCTTACTTTCCCTTATGTTGAGAATACTACTTCTTGAGATATATGGTTTTCATGCTTTTCAATTCACACTAATTTGGTACATCATTTGATCCCTATATACATATACATCACACTCAATACCTTTTTTGCCAACTACATTAAGGGCATGTCTTTGTTCAAAATATTATTACTCATATTTGTCATAATATTATTCATTTAATTATTTTTAATTTTTATTCGTATACATTTTGTGATGTTAAATTAATAAAATGAATTTTTATATTTTCAGTGCTTAATCTGGCTGTTTGATTATTTTTATCATTCAAGAAGAAATATGTTGTTGAAGAAAAAAAAAACATCTACAATTAATTTACAAATTGTTATCAAATGTCAATGTGGTGATTCAAATCTACAATCTACATATAAACACGTGAGTATTAAAATTTAAATTTCATTACAGTATATGCATTGACATTAATTCCCTTCGTCATTTTTGGATTTACCAGTAAATTTCCCAATTTTGAAAAGTCCAGTAACAACACTGGATCATTTCTATTTTTTTATTTTTATTTTTCATACCACCCACTCACTCTTTTAATCCCATTTAATTCGAGTGCGTCATTGTACGTATTTCAAGCTCCAATTGCACATGGTGACCATTTTTATTTCAATTTCTGCTTCATTCTATATAAATTCAGTTAGGATTAGGACACACACGTCCAGAATTTTTTTACCCTTGTTTTTTTTTTTTTTTTCCTTTTATATATAATATTCTTTTTTTTTATTTTTTCCGGTAAATCCTATATCCGATAACGATGATTCGATATACCCGGTCAGATTGCTCAATTGGGTTATCATAATATTTTTCCGATTACTGGGAAAATTTCAGTATATATACTGCTGCTGCTCAATTCTTTTATACACAACTGTGTTATTTGGAGGGGTATAAAAATATGTATGGGCAAATCGAATAATCGTGTTGCGGTAATCGACGCCCAGTTATAGAGATTGTATATATAGGTAAAGGGAATATTGTAAATTTGCAAACCTTGTTTGCATGAAAAACAGTCAGAGAGCCATCAGCAATATATATATTGAAAAATTAAAACAATAAATATTACAAACGTATTTTTACTTTTTTTTTTATTTATTACTCTATAAACACAATTAATTTTTTTTTTGTAATCGATATTTTTTTTTTAAAAAGGGCTATTTTTATTTATTAAAATTGATGGGTTTTTTTTTTATTCTATTATTATTTTAATAAATAAAAATACCACAAGCAACTATTAAATAGTTGATAATGATTCAGGGCGTCATGCTAAAAGTGAAAAAAAAAAAAAAAACAAATTAAAAATAATGTTGCATGATCGTGTTACAATATATTTTTTATTATTTTAAATATTTTCACACGGCATTTTGAATTCCTCGAGGGATGATTGCGCATTGATGAGGGTGAGAAAATCAACCCTATGAATCGACAAAGGATAGATGCTCTTCCTCGATCTCACTTATATTATACAAAACCATGTAAAAACGCATCGATCAAAAACTTGACAGATTTTAAATTGCGACTATTTCGAATAATCGTTTATTTTTATTTTTTTTTTGACATTGACAATCAAATATACATTTTATTATTTATCATTTTTTAATGTAATTTAAATAATCAAAATGATAATTTTTATTCAACTGGTTTTATTGGTTTTATTTTTTATTTTTTTTTTTACACTGGTATTGGATAATTTTACCGACGAGTTTAAATTGAAAAATATAAAAAAGGGATAAAAAGGTGGTTATAGTATATATATAGGGTTTGAGTTGTTGATGTACAGACAGAGTCGTAATACTGGCATGCCATTATCATGCGTGACCATTGTCGGGAGCGCCCTTTGAGCAAATTATTTTGTGTGCTTTCATACTGAACTGAGGAATCCGTGCTACGAGGTGTTTGAATTTAATCAACTCGTTCATGCGCGACATCCTCACTTGTACAACTGCGGACAGTGAAACTCAAAGGGCGCGGTCAACATCAAATACCATTATCGGTCGTTTGCTGGTAAAATATATATATATATATTTATATATATGCATACAATATGTAATGATGTGTCACGCATCGTGTTGGTTATGTATACGTTAGCTATGATCCTCCAACAGTAATATAATCTCTCGAAGCTCGTTAAATTTATATTGAATCAAGTGTACAATTAATGTGATTCATGTTTGAATTTAATTTTTACATTAAATATTTTTTATATGTACACCTATTATTATTATTTAAATCAAAAAAAAAAAAAAAAGATTAACAAAAAAAGGCTCTTTTATAAATATGAATACATAAGTATCTGTTTTGAATTAAACAAATTAAAAAGGGGTGGTAATAGTGTTACAGTGTGTGTATGATGTTGATATTAATATTATACACTAAATTTGTATAATATACATAGTTCATAAGCATGCTAGTTTGATAAACAGTCTTTATTTATTTTCATTTTTTTTTTTTTTTTTTTGTGCTATCTCTGGTCTATTGTCGAATCATTGTTGGGTACAGCATCACGCGACGTGATGCTGTGTACCGGAAGCATTGACTGATCGGTGAGACGCCCTCAGAATATATAATTACCGATCCCTCTACAATACCCTTGTCAGGGATTTTTCATATACAACAGATCGCGAGAGAACCCTGCAGTATCACACCCCACTAATGGGGGAAAATGACTATACGTATACTGCAGACACACACTACATTTATATACACTAACGTCATCAAAAGAAAAAAAAAATATATATATATATATGAAAGAGAATAGAATATAATATTGATAAAATAAAATTCAAGTATTGTTTTGTTTGTGATTGATTGACCCCTTTGAAATGCATATTAAAGAAACTATGTTGAGGAAATGATATAAACTTGTGGCACACAGATAATTGTGTTGGATTATGATCCATCTTGGCAATTGTCATATGAAGTTTTATTTATTCATTTTATTTTTTGAGATTAATTATTGATACTTGGTTATACCACACATGAAAAGAAACTAACAAGTCATCAATGTTATTATATAATTTTTGTTTCATTCATTTATATTTAAAAATTTATATTCATCATGATGATAAAGATTAAGAATTTTATATCTGTTGACAATGGGTTATGTATTATTTTATTCTTGTGAGAAAAAGATCATGAAAAGTGACTTCTCAACGGGGGTCGATTCTTCCGGTTCTTGGATATAATAGAGCTGGTAATCTATCTAATACTTCAAACAACTCAACTGGAAAAAAAAAAACATATCTCTAATTTTTTATTTTCTCTTTAAATGTCTGCAGACATACTTTTTTAAGAAATTGAAAAGACAAAAATAATATTCTCACTTTAGCAAGTTAAATTGTTATATATAAATTATTATTATTTTTTTTCCATCTAATTTCATTTTTATTTAACTGCATATTAAAAAAAAAAAATGCAATTTTTATAAAAATTGTCGAGAAATAAAAAAATATAAAAACTACAGAAGCGTGAATGATCGAAAGGACAACGATCATTATACATGACCAAAAATAGAAGAAAAAAAAAAAAATAATATAATAATTTTTTTTTTTCGGCTAAGCCGTAAACTCGATTTTCTTTTACCACTTTCCATCATTTGGTTCAGCTTTTTTTTGTCGTTGCTTATTTACTCCCTTGGTAATCTTGTATGACGGATCACCCACGCTTTTCGTGTCTCGGGGGGTTGATATATACGAATTTACTTAGAGGGCTGATTTTCCAACAAAATATATATATATTTTTCTAACTGAACATACGCCAACGATATTTCTTGACCGGTCATTTGTTCATACCTTATCGTACCCTTGGGAACTGCAGACTCTATTTCTCTATTCTTTTATCATCTTCATTTAAGACATTATTCCTTGTATACTTTATTAAACACACAATAGACAGTATTTAACTGTCAATCAATATTTAATAACGTTTTTTTAAATATATGTATAGGTCGTATACATATATATATATAAATTTAATTGACTATTATTATAGACATATTGTTGTTGATAACATTGATGCATTAGCAATAACTCTGTTGAGCTTGCAAATAATACATCACAACCCCTTCTATATTCAACATCAATAATGGAGTATATTGCATACAATGTAAGTTCAAACTGCAGGTACAGACATTGAATAGAAATTGTAAACATCCAAGATGCTAAGTAGGTGTTAATGTGAAATTTAGTTGATGGATAGTTTATGGTAGTATATAGTGTATGGTATACCCAAAATATACAGTAAGTTTGCATCTATTCATATATATATTTTGTCTCGTTAGATACGAATTTTGCCACTGGCATTCATGGTCTTTACCTAGAAAGAGAAAGATATTCAATACAATCTAGTTTCTTGAATCTGTAAAGTCTTACCACATTGAGCCTTACTATGGTTATCTTTGTTTTCAAAGTAAAGCTACTTTGATAAGAGCCTTACATTGCTTTTTCAACTATGCAAATAGATTAAAGATATATATTCGTTCACTGATATTTTCCATAATATACTAATGATGAAAATTTACCTCAAAGATTGATTGATGTTTTTGTAATTTAATTTTACAAATTTATGCTTTCTGAAAATAACATGTATACTTTATAGTATATATAATCAATTATGTTGATTGTAAAATATTATTTTACCATACCTGTATACTTGTTATTTTATTTATTATGAAATTTATAATTTTTATTTTAAAATAAAATTTTCAAGTTTGTGTCGTTGTTGATTGTGCAAAGCTAGACAATTCTGTGATATGTTAAAGAGCTTTTACTAAAGATGTGCCAACAAGCAGACAATGTATTAAGTATCTACTAAGACACAAGGGTTTCACCTACTATTTACCAGGGATTTACCTTAAACGTAATGTTCCATTGTTTAATATGATGAAACAATATAATCTTATAGTATTTTGCATTTGTAGAGAGTATAGTTTGAATAGTTACTATAAAATGTTTTGAGAAATTATCAGAGATTATCTTGACCTTATTGTGTCGAAACATCATATCACAGTACCATCTTAAATTGAACTCTGTTGGTTTTATGCTTATAATACATTATCATCATATAGATGTATAATTTTTAATTTAAATATAAATTTATATTTGAAATTTGATATAATATAAATTTATATAGTTAATGCTAATGGACCGTATATACATAATAAAATAAATAGACAAAAAAAAAAAAAAATCGTATATACAAAGATTTTTATATATTTTTTTTTTTTTGACTGCAAAGTTTGTTTGTCCATCAAACCATTTGAAAATTCAATGTTTGTCACAGCTAAATAATTACACGGAGGTTACATCCAATTCGTCGCCCATTCGTGGATACTTTGAACAAACATATGAGCGAGAAAGAGGAGCCGTTAGTAATCTAATCAAACATTTATGCTAAATCACGAAACAATCTCAACGCAATCAGCAAATAAAAGGGCCAAAATACTCATTCGACCCTTAAAGCCCCGTTGGTCATTTGACTGTCTCTCTTTTATTATATAGATTCTATTTACTTGACTGTTTTCAACCTATATATATATACATTTTAATATGTATATATAAAAACAATATATAAATATAAATGAGAAAAAGACAAAATGTAATTTGAATGAAATAGTATGAGACTTGATGGACATTTTAAACTGGACAATAGCCAAATGAATCGAATGAGTAGTATGCAAATGATTTTAGTATAAAAGAACTATAACAAAAAGAATAGCTATGATGCTGCTGATGCTTTAAAATAAAGTTGTTGAAAGGGGAAAAGAATTTTATATTTTCACATTTGCATGGAGTTAACATTTGTGGCTTGAAAGACCATTGCGACCGTAGTAGTACATTTTGGTCCTCGTTGATTGCCCTCGTTTATTAAGATTAACTTTTCTCGAATCTTCTAATCTCACAAGCACTCATAGGGGCTTGAATTGTCTGGATTTTCAAACTTTCAGATTTTCAAGTACTCATTGACTGTCTACTCACTAAAATAATGCATGCTATCACAATATATACATATTTATCAAGCAAGTGAACAAGTATGCTAGCAAAAAAAATAAAAAAAAGAAACAAATTGAGTCAATAAAACAATGTATTTAACATAAATATATAATTTTTTTTTTTTTCTTTAATAACAAAATATGTAAATTAAGATATATTTTATTATAAAATTTACTTTATACAAATATAGATATATATTTTATAATAAGAGACAAAAATATATTTATCATTTGTGATATGGTGATGTATATAAATGATCCAATAGAAAAAAAAAATATGAGAAAAGCCAAACACACCCACCAAACAATACAAAAATTTCACCCTGTTTGTTATATATAATACAACGCTTGATTACATCACACACATATAGACCACATATAGTTTGACTATTCGTTATGTATATTTTTCATTTTATATATTCTATCTCATTCATCCAATATGATCATATAAACACAACCATCATTTATCAAAAACTCCATTTTCAAATACTGAATCGTATCCGTTGCTGATATTCACGTGCAATTTGTATTAAAAACCTACACACAATTGTTATACCCGTCAACTAAAATCGATTTTTATATTTCAGTTGAAAATAGAATACTTGTCATTTATAGTCTCCGCTTATTTTTTTTTACTCTTATTTTATCAAAAACATCATCATTATACATTTAACCAAAAAATTTAAATGAATAAAAATAATATAAATTTATCTTTAAAATCATTAAAATGACATTTTATAATCAAAAAGTTTTATGTTTTAAAAACTCGTAATACGATTTTCTCTAATAATGCAATGAAAATAAAAAATATTTTTTTTTATTTAATGCACAAACCTATACAAACTTTTTTATTCTCAAACTCTCACATGTGCATATATATATTTTTTTTTTATTTACTCTTTCATTTTTCTATTTGACTTTTTCTTTCATGGCCCGAGGTTTTACCTTTTTTATCCTTTTTTTTTTTTTTTTATACGAGAGAGCTTTTACCCGTCGGCAAAACCACACGAGCTTTGTATATATGCGTACAGTTTGTCCTGTCTTTTTTATTTTTTTGCCTTGAAGCACGTTTAAGCGCATGAATTGGAGGGAGAGCACATTTGGAGCGTATGCATCTAAATGCGTTTTACCATGGATCAAATGCATTACGTGGTATTGGATAGTATCAGAGTGACTCACCCAGCGAGACATACACGAGGCTCATCATTGTATGCAAAAAGGATTAAACTTTACTCCTCATTCCCTCATCTAACTCGTAAGCACAGCCAGAAGCATCACCGTCAATTCTATATATATTTGACTGTGTATATATAATATTAATTCTATGAAAAGAAAAAAAATAAATAATAAAAATATTTTTACCTAAATTTTAATATGACCAACATTGTCATAATATACTTATAGTGATTTAATTTTAATTCAAATAAACACACACACACATTTATACATACCTAACAAATTTTTGTTTTTTTTTTTTTTTCAGGATTCGTCATTTTACCTGTCAATCAAGTATAACATCAGGAAAAAAAAAATTGAGCAAATGTATAATCATGACAGATTATTATTTGCGGCATATCAGAGAATAATACAATAGAGTAAAATGAATGGGAATTCAATGCAGAACAGTGAACGTGGATCAAAACTTAATAACGATGTCATATCGGCTTCGGGGTATTTTTCAATAGACTTGAAATTTCATGGCTTTACATTGTGAGTTTGTGTATGTATGCTCATTACAATTTTTTTTTTTTTTATATTCCTCTTCAAAGCTATATTGAGTGCGTTTTTTTTTTTTCCTCTCTCTGTGATCTTCTAACATGAGTGCCTCTTGCATCGTTTCTCGTTATAACATCTATCAACTGAAATCCTTTTTATTATTTATCATGATATATATATATATATTTTTTTTTATCGTTTGTATTTATATTTTATATTTATTTTCTCTGATGTATTTATAAGGATTTATCGATATTACAATGTGGATATTTTTATTCTGATATTACAGACAAGTTTTAAAAAATTTTTCAACCAAAAAATATGCGACAAGAGCATCAGCCTTAATGCATTCCAAGAGGTGATAAAATGATCAAGGGCTGTGTGTGTGGCTCCATAAAGGTCGAAGGTACGATGGTTTGCAGAAAAAAAAATAAGGTAAGAAACTAAATAATAAAATAATGTCTATAAAAAAAAAAAAAAAATTGATGACCAAAGAAAAGAAGAATAAGAAGTAGCTGACAGTAAAAAAATGAAAAAAATTCAAACTTGTCATAAAAATTGGTAAGTGTGAGGTCTCGTCGTGTGGCCTCAACGATGGTCCTTAAATTCAGAGCATAAAAACACACTGACCGCAACGTAAAAATGAAAGTCAAGTATCAAATCTTCCTCTTCTAAATTTTGCCCTCTTTTTTATTCTCTATAATATTTTTTATTATTATTATCATTTTTTTTTTTTTATGCTTGAACGACATAAATCACTGGTATTTATATTCATAGGCGTGTTGTTGAGGAAGATTGAAGAGTTTCACTATACCTTTGGGAATTATATTTTTGTAAAATCGGTTAGATTGTAAAATATTGTTGCGAAAAAATCAAAAATATTTCATACCGACTCTTAAATTAAAAAACAAATATAAAAAAAAAAAAAAAAATTTTAACAATTTCTACAAAACGACAATAAAAATTGTTATACATATATATATTTTTATTTTGAATGCAAATAAACAATAGTAGTATTTTAAAAAATATTCTTCCCATTGAGCCAAGCCAAAATGATAAAACTTCTATTTAACTCCAATATTAAATCCAAAATATTAAGCAATTGTCACGTTCATCATAGAATTAAATTCATTCAATAATTATTTATTTTTTAAAATAAAAAAACAATTTAATTGGCAAACAAATCGGTTGAAAAATTGATTCAAGTTTTGTTGGGTTTAATTAAAAAAAAAATAAAATAAAATAAGTTAATACACATGGGAATTATATGATGATACATATGTACAAAATAGTATGTATTGAATTGATATATACATAAGGGTGAAATTTGTACATAACCTGGTTTAACATATAGACATTGGCAGCACGTGGAGAGCTGTGCTTTAGTATACAGTAGGGTAAAGCTTCGATACTCTGTATTATGAGTATTATGCTTACTGAGGGGATGACAGTGACAGATGACCACTGTCCGAGACTACCCAATATCTTTTCAGTACCAAATACATCAACAACATGTACATAACATTCTCCTTGTCTCACTTGATCTTCTCTGTATGACATCACAGTATTCATAATGCATTCCCCAAACTGAAACTCTAAATTGTCTATTCTAAACTGGTAATACAACGTTACATCATAAACATTTTTTTTTTTTTTGTCTAATATAGTAGCAAATTTTAATTCACAAACTATATACTTGACAATTTTTACCTCAAAAATTTTTTATAATATCAATCAATCATTTTTTTATTTGTCGTTTTTTTTTTTTTTCAAGTAGTGAACACTGACATTGTTCATGTATTTAATTTATATTTTGATAGGGGTTAATGTCTAGTCATGTGAAGCATCATAATAAAAAAAAAATAATGATAATAATAATAATAAATTATTGATAAAACAAAATTTTATTTATTTATTTTTATCGCAATGCCACACATTAATGATAAATGAATTTAACTTCAAATAGTTGAGCCAAATAAGTGGTAAAATACCCCTTGAGTCATTCATTGCGACACGTTGTTTTGGTCTTGGTTAATCAATCAAAATCACAGAGACATATAGAGTCAAAAAGTTTTTCTTCAATTGCCATTTACTGATTTTCTGGTACTACTACTTCATGTATAGTTTTTTCTTTTTTTGTTTTTTTTTTTTGTTTGTAAAGCAATTTTATATAATATTATATTATTGAGAATTGTTTTGATTGTAGCAACTTTGTGGTAGTAAAAATAATTGATTGTATAGAGTCATAATGGATATGTGCGTTTGAATGTTGTGGAATAATATTATATATTATAGTGAAAAAAAAAAAAAAAAAAAAGGGATAGAATCGGTGACACCCTGTTATTTTGTTGGGTTAATCAATCAAATCTGGAAAGACGAAGTTAAAGTTATTTTATATATATATATATATATATGTATGGGAGGTATCTTTTTTTTTTTTTTTTCTCCTTGTCGGATATGGAGGCTTTAGCTAGCCCTCGTTGTCTGTAGCTTCAACATCCCGCGGGATGATAGTAGCTAGCGTCAACGTTTCACCCTTGGAATACCAAAAAGAGGGCTTTACTGAAAACCACGTTGCATTATATTACATATATATATATATAAGTATACCACCTACACACAAGTACAAGCGACCCTTAACTAATTACAAGTGGATGACTGGCATCTTCTCTCACTTATCTCTCTATACTATCCCTTGCGTACTATTTCTCCCCTTTAACTCCAATCAAATTATATGTATATATTTTTATTTATTTATTTATTTTTTTTCATCAAGAAATATTCATTTAGTCAGTCATTCTTTGGCTTTGATGGTGTATATTAGACTGCACACATTGGCCCAATTTTTTGGCTAATTGACTTGGCGTATTTTGGGTGTTGGCTCAAATGAGCCCACCAAGTCATGCAGAATAAATAAAAATATATATATAACCATAGCAAGTAGAAAAAACCATTTGTCTTGTCACCTCAGTGAGATTGAATTTAGATGCCAACAAACGTTTCAAGATGCCAAGATTAGTTTGCTTATATGATCATCATGTAGACGAACATTCAACATTTATAAATATCATTAATTTTATATGCTGACAAATCAATTCATGACAATATAAATCATGATAATGTTTTTCATAAACAAAAATATAATATAATAATCGATAATTGTATTTAAAAAATTTTTTATTATTATTTATTATTTATTATAAAAGAGACCAGGTGGTTAGTTTAAAAATTACGTAACAATAGACGTTTTTAAGTTAAAACAAAATGTGGTACTTCATGTTGAAAAAGGGCTTTTTCTCTTTAGTAAACATTTTAATGCTCAGTTATATATACGTTTTTCTCATTCTACTCATCTATTTATGATATTGCCCTGGATTAGACCAAAAATATTTTAACACTTGAAAATATCTTTGGGCATTTTAGATTTTATGATGACAGTGGTATATATATTTGTGAATTCTCATAAAGAAAATCAAGTTAAGAAAATCTTGTTAGATTTTACCAACCCTCATACTCTTGTAATTCTACATATATTACATACCTTACCTTATCTCATCACCTACCTTATTCTTGACTAATCTACACTTGCAATTTAGTTTGTGTCATAGTAACCACATTTTCATACATTTATATATGTATATATGTATAGTGACTTTAGTTGTTTCTGAAAATGGCCAATAATTTTATCCAAGGGATTAACAAAAACACAATTTTCTTATAGTTTCAAAATACTGTGTGTGGCTTACTCAAACCAATAATTTTTGCATATAAGATTTGCTTTCAGTTAATTAGCCACTGCTAAAGGCAAAATTTGTAAATTAACAAAGTGTATTACTTTGGCATGGATATTTGATTAATTATAAAATCAGTCAAATGCACTTGTTAAAGTTATTTCATTAAAATTTATTATTATAATGAAAAAATAAAAATATATCTATATATTTTCTTCACTGGTTCATCTTTTTTCTTTTTTTTTATTTTTCATTATACTTAATATTGGAAATTTTTTTAGTTTCTTTATTACAATATAAAGTAGATATTCAGTTTAATTTTGACGTGACTAATTTGTCTGACAAAATTGTTTTAACAAGTTTGTGAAGAAACTTTGTGGAATTTGTATAGTAGAAAGGAAGCTATGAAGAACAAAAGTGAGAGAGGTCTTGCTTTGGTATAAACTCTAGAAATTCTCGATGGATGGCGAAAATTTCAAGTGAAGGTGAAGCCTGAGGCTGTATTTTGAATTGTCTTCTCATTGGTGTATTTTGTTCTTGTTGTTTTGCTAACGGATTATATTTGGCTTGGAAACTTTGATATAACAAGCATTGTATCGTTTACTGAGACAACTGTCTCGGGTGTCGTTGTCTTGATGGAATTAAGATGAACATGAATAATCACTATAATCAGTTGTATATTTTTTTATCGTAAATTTATAAAAAAGCTCTTCCAAAATATATAGGATATAAAAAGATAAATAATTATATAGGTACATATTTTTTTAAATATATATATTTTATTCCTTCAAAGAAATAAAGCTACTCAATATGTCTTATTATATATTTATATAATTATTATTTTTTTTATTTTCGATATCATGAAAAGTCAACAGTTGAATATAGTATGAATAATTGCTATGTAAAAGGGAGAGAATTGAAGATAATTTTGAACTAACCAAATTTTATATACATAGAGTCAGTGTCTTGATGTCTGTCACTTTTATCCAAGTATATAGTACGACAACGTGGTGAGTTATACAACTGTATAACTACAATTGCAAGCTCAAGGGTAGATTCAAATCTAAAAGTGCTACCACCAAGTGAGCGATCACCTTGGGTTCATGAGGTTGAATCTATGAAAAACCATTCTACTTGGAGAAATGATATTACTTTCTCTCTATTTCTCACTTTGTTTTTTTCTTGTTTTTTTTTTTATCTTCTCTGTATTATATAAAATATATATATATACTTTGTCTTTTAGAATGAATCAACATTGATTTGGATAACGATACACCCAGCAACCACCCTGTGTGTTGTTCATTTCTGTAAAGTTCTTTGTTAAGTTCCGGTTTCTCATTTATAGAAGGGTCTCACTTATACTTGATATTCTGTATCACAATGATTAATAGATTGTGGTTACATTTATTTATTTATTTACTGACAACGAGTTTTTGTTGTTTTTTTTTTTCATTGATTTAACTTTTAAACTAATTCAAATTACTTACTTGTTTTATTTTTTATTTCTTGTTTCTTTTATTTCTGTTATTTATTTATTTTTTTTTTCGTTTCATCATTTCTTTACAATTTTTTAATGAAACAAATGTGTTTTTGTCTGTCCAAATAAAAAAAAATGAAACATTTTTTTTTGGTATATAATCTGTGTGTGTGTGAGTGAGTATCATTTGAAATATATATAAAACAGAGAAGCAATCGTACAAGCCCCACGGAAAAAAAAATATAAATAAATAC
The DNA here is from genome assembly GCA_011426435.1 of Lysiphlebus fabarum. Lineage (NCBI taxonomy): Eukaryota > Metazoa > Arthropoda > Insecta > Hymenoptera > Braconidae > Lysiphlebus > Lysiphlebus fabarum. The sequence continues at coordinate 43,157 of WSYQ01001283.1, forward strand.
GACAACATTCAAATACTTTTGTCGGGCGAGTCAGGTTTGAAAAATGCCGCATCCAATTTTCCTGATGACGTCCCAGTGGGATGCTTTTTTTTCAGTTTTGTTGAGCTTTTCGTTGATACTACTTGCTGCGGGGGGTTTCTGTTTCGATCCATAAATATATATTTACTGTGTTGTTGAAGACAACCGCACGCTTTTCAACCCCTCTATTTCGTTGACAGCTAGCATCACCAGTAATAGTACTAAAAATTGTAGTTTGTCCAAAGACAAATAGTCCAAAATATATAAATAAAAAAAAAATAACAAATATATATTCGTTTAAATTCATATGTCACATGTGTTTGATGGACATTTTGTTATACATACATATTTCTTGTGGTATTACTTGTATTATACACGTATATTTATAAAAAAAATTAATGATATTTTAAAATTAATGTCAAGCTGCATATACTTTGTATTTGTCTACATGATTATACATGATTATTTTAGTAAAACTACAACATTTCATTTGGTATTTACCAATAGTAGACCCTTTTTATTGAAAAAAAAAAAGAAGATAAAAAGTTAAGTTAAGAAAAAGAGAATGACAAAAAAACCATTTGGTTTCAATCTTCAAAAATAAGATATCCCCTCAGATGAACATCTTTCTTTCTTATATGCATCTTATTTTATATTTTTGAATAGTAAAATCCTCAGTTAAAACGAATGTATACAGACTTTGAAATTTACGAATGTAAACCAAATGTAAATTTTCATTTTTTCAACTTTTATTTATATTCATATATATTTTAGTTTATTTATATATGTTTATTTTTATTTTATTTATTTTTTCATTTTATTTTAGATGAAGCAAGTAAGGTGCATTATATATATTATACAAGGATTTGCATTGGACAAGACTTACAGTTATTGCTGAACATCTCATCAGGACTTATGAGGCACCCTAAGAAAATGGCTTGAGCTATATGGCCATGGCTATTTTCTCTTGTCTTGGCATCTAAAGACGAATAGTAAAGGGGATGAAATTATCTTGGAGATATATTTCGTGTCTTTCAGAGCGTAGTTATATGAGAAAATTTTACTGTATATTTGAAATATATATACAAGGCAAGTATAAGTGTATTTTGCTTAAAATTGCTATTTTCAACCAACAAGAAAATTATATAATTGTATACATTCTTTATTATTTTTTTTCTTTTTAGACCAAATGACTCAAGTTATACACTTTAATCTTGAAAATTGTTACTAGCAGTCATGGTCATCTTGCTATATACATAGTCATTTTGGTGTCCCAACTAATTAAAGCAAAACCGTATTTTGGTAATTCAAAGTGTCCATAGTATACAACTCTACACTTTACAGTTGAATTGTTAGTAGATGAAGAGAAAGGAGAATATACGAAAATTTACAATTTTATATATCTATATCAAACTCATGGAAACTAAGTGTCTGACTGTCCTTGGAATTGGCTCATTCTCGTGAAATAACTGCCTCTCAATATATATTGTTAATGTATATATATATATATCGTTATACCAGGACATCCGCTATAGCAAGAATAATCCAACTGTATAGTTTATCCCAAAGCCAGGAATTGCGTAACATTAAACTTGGTGGTGCCAAGAACAATGAAAATGTGACAAATATCTTATTATTTCTTGTCTTTGGCGCCGAGTTGACTTGGGCAGGCTATCAATTATTACTATTATCTCAGTAAAATTATCATCATCATCATCATTATCATCATCATCAACATTCTGCCTTGCATATATGGTAAATAGATTATTTATAATTGTCAACTTTAATTTACAAAATTTTACATACAATAGGTAAAATAATTATCCACTATATATGAAATGAGCAATTTAATTTCATGATAATGTTTTGTAGTGGTATTTTGTTTGAGAGGATAACAATTTTCATAAATGAGAAATTTTGAAAATGCAAAAGACCACTTTTAAAATTGTTTAGTTGTGTCCATAAATAATAATATCTGTCGGTCGACCGAGTTGAACTCGTCGTTCAGTAACGAGCCATCAGTGAGTTGTACCACATGGGACACAAATACTAATCCCAGTAAGGGTTACAAACCCTCTATATACAAAAAAAAAAAACGATTCGTGAAAATTTGAATCTTCTCAAATATATACCCAAAGCAATATACGCATGCATATAAAGTAACAATATTGTTTTTCGTTGATGTTTTTTTTTTTTGTCTTGGTAGACAAAAAAAAAACAAACAAAATTCCATCAAGATCTTATTTTTGGTTGGTTGTTTGTATTTTGATTTTACCCCTAGTTTAAATTCAGTTGAAAAATCCATCAACCATCACTGTATCTGTCAGTTTCACCCTGAAAAAAATTTAATGATTTTTTCAAGGCAGTTTATAAAAGCCACCACCAATATTCAAAACCCTAAGCCATTTTGATACAATGTTAATTAGAACGACGTTTTGAGAATTTATTTAACATACGCACAAACACAAGCACATTTAAAAAGACTTAGTGAATTTGACTTGATTTTCGTTATTTTAAAAGATCCTTTAAATTTTAGGGTTGTAAAAGACGATATTCAAGTTACAGTTGAAAATCGTTTGGGCAAAATCACTAAGAGAAGAGAATCCAAATCCCATAGGAAGTTAGCACGGATTACCATGGGCATCCATCACTCGTTTCTTACCAGTCAGCGTCAACTGTAAAGGCGAAAATAGAGTTTTAGAGGGATACAACTTGTCTGTATTGGTTCGTATTATTAAATATACCTATATATATATATATATATATATATTTATATATTCAATCGGATGGCGGTTTCTAGCTGTGATATCATCTTTTTATTCTATGCCAAAGCATTGTCCATGAGTGTTGGTTTGGGATTATATGTGACGAGTTTAAAAAAATCTAAATTTACTAACATCGTGAAAAGACGCAGACTCACTTCTCTTCTATAATCTGACTAGTTTATTTTTTATTTGTTGGGTAACCGATGTGTTGAATGATTGAACTTTTATCATACTTACCCATCAAAGTTTAAAATTACATTTTTATTCCATTAAACACGTGTCAATCTGTTTTATTTATTTTTTTATTTTTTTATCAACATCAATTATTAATATATAATTTTCCATTGTTCTCTTAATGCATTTCATATTTAATTATAAATCATGCCAGAGTCAGTTTTGTAGAAATTTGTAGAGCATTTTGGTCGATAATAATTTTTTTAAGTTCAAATATAAAGATTTTATGATTCAATCATGTAAACAACAATAAAAGACGTTGTTTCCAAGCACTGCATGATTTATATTTATTCGTTTCAAGATTTTGTTGGACGTTAACGCGAACGTCGACATCCAGGGCAGAGTCAGATTTGTAAAAATAAGGCATTTCGGTCGAAATAAATTTTTTTGAGTTATAATTTCATTCAGTTATGATTGAATTCAGTTGACAACAATGTAAGACGTTGTTTTCGATCATTAAATAGATTCTTTCTATTCATTTTAAACATTTATTGGACTTTGACGCAGACTTTTACCTCCGACTTAGAGTCATCTTAGTAAAAATAGAACAATTCTGTTAATAAAAATTTTTCCTGGTTATAATTTTATAAGATTATGATTGAATTCAATTAACAACAATGTAAGACGTTGTTTCCAATTATTAAATGAATTATTTCTATTCATTTTAAACTTTTATTGGACTTTGACGCAGACTTTTACCTCCGACTTGGAGTCATCTGGGTGAAAAAAAGACGTTTTGGTCGAAATAAATTTTTCTAAGTTGAATATTCATCGGATTATGATTGAATTCAATTGACAACAACGTAAGACGTTGTTTCCAATTACTAAATCAATCATTTTTATTAATTTCGAAATTTTATTGCACTTTGAAGCTAGCTTTTACCTCCGACTTAGAGTCATCTTGGTGAAAATAAGACGTTTTGGTTAAAATAAATTTTTTTAAGGTAAAAATACATTGAATTATGATTGAATTCAATTGACAACAATGTAAGACGTTGTTTCCAATTATTGAATCAACCATTTTTATTAATTTCGAAATTTTATTGCACTTTAAAGCTAGCTTTTATCTCCGACTTAGAGTCATCTAGGTGAAAAAAAGACGTTTTAGTTAAAATAAATTTTCTTAAGTTAAATATTCATCGGATTATGATTGAATTCAGTTGACAACAAAGTAAGACGTTGTTTCCAATCATTAAATGAATTATTTCCATTCATTTTAAACTTTTATTGGACTTTGACGCAGACTTTTACCTCCGACTTGGAGTCATCTGGGTGAAAAAAAGACGTTTTGGTCGAAATAAATTTTTCTAAGTTGAATATTCATCGGATTATGATTGAATTCAATTGACAACAATGTAAGACGTTGTTTCCAATTACTAAATCAACCATTTTTATTAATTTCAAAATTTTATTGCACTTTGTAGCTAGCTTTTACCTCCGACTTAGAGTCATCTTGGTGAAAATAAGACGTTTTGGTTAAAATAAATTTTTTTAAGTTAAAAATACATTGAATTATGATTGAATTCAATTGAAAACAATGTAAGACGTTGTTTCCAATTATTAAATCAACTATTTTTATTAATTTCAAAATTTTATTGCACTTTGAAGCTAGCTTTTACCTCCGACTTAGAGTCATTTAGGTGAAAAAAAGACGTTTTGGTTAAAATAAATTTTTTTAAGTTAAATATTCATCGGATTATGATTGAATTCAATTGACAACAATGGAAGACGTTGTTTCCAATCATAAAATCAATCATTTTTATGAATTTCGGAATTTTATTGCACTTTAAAGCTAGCTTTTATCTCCGACTTAGAGTCATCTAGGTGAAAAAAAGACGTTTTAGTTAAAATAAATTTTCTTAAGTTAAATATTCATCGGATTATGATTGAATTCAGTTGACAACAAAGTAAGACGTTGTTTCCAATCATTAAATGAATTATTTCCATTCATTTTAAACTTTTATTGGACTTTGACGCAGACTTTTACCTCCGACTTGGAGTCATCTGGGTGAAAAAAAGACGTTTTGGTCGAAATAAATTTTTCTAAGTTGAATATTCATCGGATTATGATTGAATTCAATTGACAACAATGTAAGACGTTGTTTCCAATTACTAAATCAATCATTTTTATTAATTTCGAAATTTTATTGCACTTTGAAGCTAGCTTTTACCTCCGACTTAGAGTCATCTTGGTGAAAATAAGACGTTTTGGTTAAAATAAATTTTTTTAAGGTAAAAATACATTGAATTATGATTGAATTCAATTGACAACAATGTAAGACGTTGTTTCCAATTATTGAATCAACCATTTTTATTAATTTCGAAATTTTATTGCACTTTAAAGCTAGCTTTTATCTCCGACTTAGAGTCATCTAGGTGAAAAAAAGACGTTTTAGTTAAAATAAATTTTCTTAAGTTAAATATTCATCGGATTATGATTGAATTCAGTTGACAACAAAGTAAGACGTTGTTTCCAATCATTAAATGAATTATTTCCATTCATTTTAAACTTTTATTGGACTTTGACGCAGACTTTTACCTCCGACTTGGAGTCATCTGGGTGAAAAAAAGACGTTTTGGTCGAAATAAATTTTTCTAAGTTGAATATTCATCGGATTATGATTGAATTCAATTGACAACAATGTAAGACGTTGTTTCCAATTACTAAATCAACCATTTTTATTAATTTCAAAATTTTATTGCACTTTGTAGCTAGCTTTTACCTCCGACTTAGAGTCATCTTGGTGAAAATAAGACGTTTTGGTTAAAATAAATTTTTTTAAGTTAAAAATACATTGAATTATGATTGAATTCAATTGAAAACAATGTAAGACGTTGTTTCCAATTATTAAATCAACTATTTTTATTAATTTCAAAATTTTATTGCACTTTGAAGCTAGCTTTTACCTCCGACTTAGAGTCATTTAGGTGAAAAAAAGACGTTTTGGTTAAAATAAATTTTTTTAAGTTAAATATTCATCGGATTATGATTGAATTCAATTGACAACAATGGAAGACGTTGTTTCCAATCATAAAATCAATCATTTTTATGAATTTCGGAATTTTATTGCACTTTAAAGCTAGCTTTTATCTCCGACTTAGAGTCATCTAGGTGAAAAAAAGACGTTTTAGTTAAAATAAATTCTTTTAAGTTAAATATTCATCGGATTATGATTGAATTCAGTTGACAACAAAGTAAGACGTTGTTTCCTATCATTAAATGAATTATTTCTATTCATTTTAAACTTTTATTGGACTTTGACGCAGACTTTTACCTCCGACTTGGAGTCATCTGGGTGAAAAAAAGACGTTTTGGTCGAAATAAGTATAATGGTTTCATGATTTACTTGTGCTAACAACTATGAAAACCAAAACAAGACTAATGTTTTTAATACCAAGACAAGACCAAAACAAGACTGGGCCCAGTCTTGACCTATTTAGTCTCAGGTAAAGCTCTATCAACAAATTCCAATTGATCATCAGAAAAAAAAAAATGTTTTATGTTTTGTTTAAAAAATATTCTTTTTCATATTATTTAACATTTTGTAAACAGATTTAACTACTTTCAAAATGATAAAAATTAATTTAAATAGTAAAATTACAAAAAAACGGATGAAATAGTTTATATGTCAGGTATAAATAATAAAATAATATTTTCAACGAAATTATGCAGAACAAGTACATAATAATACATGCAACCAGCTTGTCAAAGGTTTTTAAATTGTCATTAAAATAACGGGTGATGATTACAGGGGCGTGTGTGTATAAAAAGGATATTACTATACATAATATCTCATAATCAAAACGAAGCCCGTGGCGGACAACGATCCGACGTGTGTATCAGTCAGACTTAGACTGACGATTCATCAACCGCTATTTGATAATAGACGTTTACTATAGGGGTGTGGCAGATTCGTAACTTGCTTCGAAAATAAAAAAAAAAAAAGAATGAAAATTTAAAAAAAAAAAAAACCAAGAGAAAAAATGAGTTAGGCTTGTCGGAAAATTTCAACCCTTTTATATAGTCACGTGACCTGTCAAAAGAGGTAGACGAAAGACAACCGAGTAACGCCAAAAAATGGCACGTGACCCACAGCTCGTGTTTTCAGATACGCGTGTCAAATCCCAAAACGTCTCGCTTCCATCTGTTGTTTTAAAATCTTTTTATTTATTTATTATTATTTTTTTTTATTACATTTTATTTTTTTATTTTTAATCTACAGTGTTCTTCTGTTTTTTATGACTTTTATTTTTTTAGCGTTTTGCTTTATTTTTTATCTCTTTTGATTTCACTGGAAAGATGTTCACGGTTTAGTTGATAAAAAAAAAAAAAAAAAAAAACGGTAAAAAAAAAAAGATGAGGTGGCGAGAGACGAATGGATAGGGTGGTTGTGTCAACTCTACAGAAGCCACCTCTGATCCAAAAGGGCTTGTGTGTTGAATACTACTATTTGTACTTTTTACTCAACCGACATGTCACTTTTTTATTTTTTATTTTTTCATTTCTTCGAGTTTTCATCTTTTTTTTTTTTTTTTTTTTTCACTCGAGAAATTGTGACAGGTCTTGTATATAAGGTTTTTTTTTTTTTGTCAAGTCTACACTTGAGATTTTTTTTATTTATCATATTTTGTTTGAAATCAGTGTTTTTTTTTCTTTAGCTTTTTCTCAATCTCAATTTGATTTTCCAATAAAAAGGGATGAAAAAACAAAAATAATAATAATAAAAGAGCGTGTGATGATGTCTAGAAGTATTGGAGGATTAAAACGCAGACATTTGAATTTTTATGTTATTTTTATTGCTATCTTGATGGAATTTATTGGATAAATGTGACCAGTGTGCTGAGAAAAGTTTGGTGAATTGAAAAGAAAAATAGAAAATTGTAAGGCTATCTAGTAGGGTCATGAACTGTACTCCTCAGCTAATTCTTTTTCCCGCGGAGTGGCTTTTATTTTATTTTTCTCTTGTCTATTAATTTTTTTTTATTTTTTTTTTTCCAACTTTCTTTATCCCAATGTTTTTCTTTTCATTCTTTCCGTTGGTGACGTCAGTTGGTCCAGTCTAGATCTTGAAATCGTAGAATATGTGCACGTTAATGGCATCGTAAAAGTTAACGACAATGTTCCTTCCAGGATTCATTCGATGCGACGTGTGTATATGTCTCATAGCCACGTATTCTACTTGTCTCTGGTTTACTTGATTTTTTTTTTTTTTTATTTTTATTTTTTTGCAACTTTTACGAAAAGATTCACCATCCACGTCTTAAATTAGTGGCTCGGACGTGGAATTAATTTCGCGAAAGGGGCGTCCAATGATACTCTTATTTACTCCTTCCATTATATTTAACTAAAACGGATTTGTCTGGCAGATCTTTATACGTATATATACATAAGCCGGAAAAACGGGGGTCAAAATGATTGTATCGTATGTCCGATGGAATCAACCCTTAGGCGTTATTATTATTTACTTGAAAGCTTAATATATACTTCATCATGAAATTTTCTAAATGATTTTTAACGCCATTCATATGGTGATTAAATATATTCAACAGATTTATATTATCACAATTGAACCCTTATATATTTCAAATTCTGCAGGTGATGGAATATTATCCTGATAAATATTTGAGAGATAATTTTTAGCTAGGGTAAAAGTATTTTATTTTTTATATTTATATATATATATATATATATTTTCCATTTAGAAGAAGAGACAAAAAATAATATGTCTATAATGGTAGCCAACAATTATCACTCCAGTGATGAACACTAAAATCTGATGGTTAATTTGTCAAGTCTTTATGATCATCATCACCATCATCATCAATATTCTCTGAGCCATCACCACAAGAGACACATTGGAATTACCTCACCCGTTGTCAACTCCCGTGGGCACGATAATTGGAAGAGGGATGCTTAGCATATTTCTCCTTCATAATCAGAATCAGAGACACCAGTCACTGAAACATTGTATATGGGGTGAGTTGTTTGATTTTTTTTTTCTTCATATATTCATTTTTAAGTCTCTTGTTGGTTAATCGTCTATCTATCTTTGTCTTGAATTTTTTTTTTTTTTTGGGACTGATTATTTGCCATTGCTAGATTGTGTATATGTAGTCAACGACATCGCCCTTGTTGTATGTATCCGAGATAGGGCTTAGTGAGCTAACCCCCTTTGCTTGAATAATTAACCGACGAATGAAGCACAAGGGGGTTAAGAGTTGCTAGATGAGTATAAAATAAAAAAAAATAAAAAAAAAAAAGTAGGGAGAAATAAAATCACGGTTAGCTTGGCGACTTTTTGCCTGTATCATTTATTACAAAACCACCTTGTTCGTTAACTTCTTATTTAAATGTGAATAGGGATTTGAATGAGCTTAGAAACAGGTAGATATATTCAACCCTTACAGCTTTTTATTTACAAAATAAAAAAATATATATTTATTTATTTATTTTTTTGATCGATCATCACTCAGATTAGTTTCGTATGGTAAAAAAAGAAGAAAAAAAATTTTTTTAGAGAATAGAAAAAGTGACATTTCAAATTTTTTTTGTTTCTTTCGTCTTCGATCAAATAAAAAAAAAAAAAAACTCTTTTCATCTCTGCCTGATTATCAGATGCTTGCTTTTTTTTTTTGGGGCTTTTTTTTTTTCGTGGGTTATTTTTTCGTAACTGCAGTCACTAATTTTTTTGATTTTTTTTTTCATTCAGTCAGTGTCGATTCATCTAAAGATGTTGAATCGTTTTACCTGAATACTATAGTGATGAGAATTGCAAAAACGAATTGTTACAGGGACTCATTGAGGTCGTTAATTCAACAGTCATTAGTCACACGTCACAATCTTGCACAAAATTCAAACGAGTCAGGATTTTGTTTGTGTATAAGTGTTTATTGTTCAATACAATAGCAAAAAAAAAAAACACATTCATGCGTTCATATTTATACACAAAAAAAAAAAAAAAAAAATTGAATTAAATACACACAATTCATTCATTATGTATATTTAGAGTTAAGCGTAGAAATATTTATTAGGCACACACAACATGTTCTCATAAAATTGTATTTGAATTACGATTTAACATACATAAACTTTATGTTTCATTTGCTTAAGCTGGTCATTTCAAAATAGCATGTATTCAAAACAAATTCATCATTCACACAAATTCAATTTTGAATATTTCATTATTGAAACACAATTGAAAGCTCAATACTCTTTTTTTTTTTTTTTGTTGTTTTTCCCCTATTTTGTTTTTTTTTTATTTATTTATTTATTTTAATTTTTTGTTTTTTCTTATTTTTGTTTAAATGTATTTCATATTGAACCCTAACAAAACTCCATTTGTATTTGGAGATGTATGTATGTATATATATATATATATATTTTTGGGTGACTCTTTGTATATTTAACGAAACTCATTAATCATTTGGACATTTGGACAGTCAAAATGGAGATAAACAAAGACAATGAACAATAGACTAAAAGAGGGTTTATAATATCGATTTAAACCTTTCGTAAACCAATATAGTTAAAAAGAAAAAAAAAATTAGGAAATATGATAGTAGAGGGATGAGAAAAATGAAAAAAAAAAATAATAATAATAACTTTTTGATATCTATATTATATGTATATAATAAATTGTAATTAGTTTGATTTGTCGAGTGTTTAAATTGTCACCAAAACGAGAAAATATTTAAACACATCCAAGGGTTGATATTCAGTCAAACGTTACTTTTCATTGCGAGGGTTGCTAGGTTTATTACAAATTTCAGTGAGACCATCCGGGTGTTACATGAGTCCAGAATTGTCAGATTATGACCTTCAAGTGGCTACATGGAATTTGATTAATATTACTTTCATTAATATTATACACTTTTATAACGTTAATTAATAATCCAATATATTTGATATAATATTTAGAAAATTAAATTTAAGGTATGCCTTGATGTCATATTTATAGCTTTGAAATAAAACTTCTTAAGAAATTTATTAAAATTATAAAGATAAAAATATTTACTCTAAAAAAATAATAGAACTCTAGCTAAAATTTAACTGTATATAAGTAAAATTTATTTATTTATTATTTTTTTTTTTTTCAGAAAATATATATAAATCTCCAACAAGTTTCAACCTCAAGCTATCCTACATTGTTTCTTGTTTTTGGACTATGGATTTTAATACACGCTGACTGAGTAAGTACAATCGATTTTAGTCCATCTCGTAATAAATCCCGACAGATTTTGTTGAAAAAAAAAAAAATTAAAAAAAAAATAGATAAGGGGGTAGTAATAGTAGTAGTAGTGATGGCAAGGGTAAAGATCATTATCAGAGACTTAACCACGCGAGAATTTTTAATCAGAGGGTTCGCAACCCTTCAAGGGTAATACTGCGTTCTCCTCTTCAATATCAACTCCTCTTTTTGTTGCTTTTTATTTTATACTGCAGTGTACATGTATAAATATATTTAATAATACCAATGCGCAACGAAAACCATTTTAATATGAAAAACAATTGTCAACGTTGGCTCAATTTAATTTGTTAATTTATTCTCTGCTCAATGTTAAATTGGGACATAACTTTTTCAACCATTTTGTCAGCATGACACCCATCAACTATACGTTGGATTATATTTTTCTCAACGAGTCATTTAGGCCACGTGGTATATATACTCAGAATTTTGTACATTTGATGATTATGATTTGCCTCATAAATTCACTGACACCAAACACATGTTTAAGTCTTAAAGTAAAAAATTGGTACTTTGTTATTTTATTTTATTTTATTTTTTTTAATAAATAGATAGTTTTAAAAATTACAAGAAATTAAGATAAACTAATTAAATTTAATATTTTAATTTTGTTCAAAAATATTTCAGGTATTTTATTTTATTTTATTTTTTTTCTTTATAAAAAAATTTAATCAAACTAATGAACTAATTGCCTGCTACCAAACACATGCAATGTCATGTTGTTTCATTAAATTAAGACGTTCTTAAAGTGACTTTCAAGCCACTAAGAGCTTTAATCACAACTTTCTCTGTGAGTGTGTCTAAACTACCAAACTTGAAGGCACTAAACCAAACGAACCATGTCTCAATTTTGTGTATCCAAAGATGCAAAATAGAGAATAGAGTGGAATAGTAGTATTTCTCGATTAGCATCATCTTGAGGCATATCATATAAACAATATATATATATATATATACATATACATAGTTATATCGATAAAATATATCTCTAGTTTTCTGTTGTCCTTGTATTCATATGCAAAACGTAAACTTGGATATAGTGACCACTAAATTTACATAATGTTAGATTTACCGTGATTTTCCTCGCCTCAAGGGACAAACCCAAAATCATAGCCATGAGAAAGTCACTTGAGAACATTGCCACTGAGATATCACAAGTTATTTCGTATTTCCTTTTTCTATATATACATATATATATATATATTATATATTCACAAGTAAACCATATATAAAGTACTAAATCTTGGTAAATGTGATCCAATATATATGTGGTATTGCACATTCAACAACTCCAACAATTCCATTTACCTAACATGTTTCAAATAAATAGCCTCATCGTTGTCAGAATATTCAAGTAGCTATACATTTTTATAGCCAAAAAAAAAAAGAAAAAAATTTACTTGTTAATTTATTATTATTTACAAATATAAAAAAAAAATTTATTTCTTATTTTTTAACCATTATAATATCTATGATCAATTGATCAATAAAATTATATTATATATTCACAATCAATTGTAAAAAAAAGTTTTTATTTAAAGCATGAATGATTTTGATTCAAATAATAATTTTTTCATTTTATACTCAAAGTCTATCCAAGTTTAGATGACCATTTATTTGTATTTATATATTTATATATATTTTCTATTAGTTTGACCCCTTGGCAACACTCTAGTGTTGCTAATACGTTTATATTTTCAAAGGCAAGCAATACGTAAATTGACGTTGAAATGATGTTGAGGAGTATCAAAGTGTATATGGTATCCGCGAAGCCGTGAAACGTGGTATTAACAAAAACTCCCTTGACATGTTGCTGTAACAAATGATGCCTCAGTCCCTTAATGGTTCAACGCATATATATTTTACAAAAGTTTTAGTATCTGATGTATTTGATATTGGTATACATAGTGTGTTAACTATCACTATGGTTATTCATGGATAAATGTCGTTCACTCTTTGATCGATTACTTTTGTCACTTATTTAAGCGTGTTCTTTTGGTTTGATTATATAAATTCATGCGATGAATACATGAAAGTATTTTTCATACATCTCTATATGTTTTAATTAAAAAATATATGACAATTATAAAATTATACTTTGAAAGAGAATATATATTGAATAGTAAAATTTTTAAGTGACAGAATGAAATAGAGAAAGACATGTATGTTGATAGGGTACCACTCAAATTTCAAGTCTTATTCCCAGTGGATTTAGTGAGGCTTTTGACCACCCACACATTGGATTATAATACCCTGCTTATATGTGTATTTCAACGGGTTATTGCAACTAGTTTCTCTGACCACTATATATATATATATATTCTTTTATATATGAAATTTATCCAGATGGATATTTTGCTTTAGGTCTTTCACCCCTTTGTTAAATATGTATATATTTTATATAACTACATTGAGTCCTTATAATTAAATCCGTTAATCAAGGCTTATGTCAAACGATGACCCTATCAAATATACTTTATTGTGATCCAACTAATTTATAATAAATTGGAATTTTTTTTATTAATTAATAATAGGCATATTTTTTATTTTTTTTTAAATCTTTTTTTTTTCAACAAATTAATTCGTTATGTATATTTATTTATTTTTCATTATTTTATATATATATATTTTTTTTTTTTGGTAAAGTTGTTTTTAATACGAATGAAATGAGTCAAGTGGCCAAGGTATCTCGAACATGAGAACTCATGGATTTAAGTAACTCATCTTGCTTCATTAGAGAATATATCTTCCCCATTGTTGAAAAGACTTATATATACCATGTACTCTTATTTCTTTTTTGTTTCTCTCGGTTATTTATTTATTTCATTTTATTTTTTTATTATTTACATTATTTTTTTTTTGTTATTTTATTCTGTTTTGAGTGGATACGTTTTCTTGCGCTTTTTCTTCAAGGGGAAACTGGAGATACACCCAATCTCTCTCGACCTTTTGTTCCCCAACTTTTATTCTTTTGACAATCATCATGATGAGAAAAAGAAAAAAAAGCAACTTGCGCGTTCGCCCGCGGCTCACTTGGAAATGTGAAAATGTGAAAAAATAAAAAAAAATGTTACTGACAGTCTCATCTTCTCAAGTACATATCCTGATGGAAGAATGGATCTTGATTTCTTGTGATATATGTCAAAGAGAAAATTGACCCTCAGTTAATTTTTTATTTTTTTTTTATTTTTTCATTCTTTTTTTTTTTTCTACTCTCTTGAGATTTGTACGTTATTCAAGTATGATATTCGTTTTTAATACCAGTTGTCATATTAAACTGTGTGTTGAGTGTATATATTTTTAGCCAGTTGTATGACAACACTTTGATGACATGAATCGTTCAAGATATTAATATAAGAAAAATAAAAAAAAATAAGTAACAATAATCGTATTGAAAAATGCATAATGACCTGCATAAATATTATCGTTATAATATGAATATTAAGTAGGAGAAAAGAGAATAAAATAATAGCAACACGTTCATCACTGAATCATAACAGAAAAAAAAATGTAAATAAATAAAACCACAAAAGCTCACAGCTTGCGGTTCTATTTGTAGTATGTTTGTCCTAAATTTATTTTGATTTAATGACCAGCATATTTTCCAACAGTGAATTAACCGCAGAGTGGAGCAGCTTTCGTTGTTGCGGAAACACTATTTTCTTTTATTATATTTACTATTGTTATTTATATTTATTTATTTATTTTATTTTTTTCGTTTCAAGATGATGGAACAATGACTGACTCAAGTGGATCTACATGGGTCAAAGGAAGAGCTTTATGATTGGTGATAGAAAAAAATAAAGACGATAATGAAAAAAAAAAAAAAATTGAAAACGTTGGCAAGAATGAGAAAAGAGACGTTTGGGCACGCTTTGGCCACTTTGCTAGACGAGAAAGTGGATTCTTTATACTTGAAATGTAAAGGCGAAATATACGGGTACGTGTGCTTTGTACATGAGTGGATTGTGTACGAGGAAGAGAGGCCTTCATCATATGAGTGCTTTTGCTTGCTGATTCAAATGCATATACCTGCATGTGGACCAACTCAACTGAAAGCACCTGTTGAAACGACCGCATATCCAAAGTTGCTCGACTTCAATCTAACGTTCAGGTTATATATATTTTTATTTTTATTTCTTCTTGTTCTCATATATGCTTTTTTTCGTATTCCTTCCATTATGCTTTTTGTTTTTTTTTTTTATTTTTTTTATTTTACATTGTTTTATTTTGTTTTTTATTTCAAAGTATTGCTTGACGATTTTCCACTGCAAGTCTCATTTTCAATTTCATTTGTTTTCAATTATTGGTAATTTCAATGGTATTTTTCAATGGTAAAAAAAAAATAATAATAATAATACAACAATAAAAGAATGAAAAAGAAAAAAAAATAAATTAAAAAATTCACATTGGACTTTTATAATTCAATTGAAATAAAATTTTATATGTAAAGCTACCGTAGGATTAATTTTATCAATTAAAAAAGTCAGCTTTCTTTTTAATTGAATTAATTAAATCATGAATTTTTTTTTTTTTTTATATTTAAAAATACCATTTATTTAAATATTTAACTCTGGTTATTTTTATTTTTTAAAAAAAAAAAATAATAAATATAAAGAAAAACTCTTTCATTTTATTTTTTGAAGGCAAATGATTTAGACTTGTTGTACATAAATCTGTTGAGGGAGTGTTTGCACATTATTCATATTACTTTTTTTTTTTTTACCTTATTTTTCATTTAAATATATTTTGCGTTTTTTATTTACTGAAAAAACACCCTGTAAAGTATCATACTTTTGTTAAAGCAAAAAAAAAAAAAGTTGTGTATGTTATTTCTCGTGTGTACATACACGTACTTGATATACCAAGTAGTATTTGAGTGGTTTTACAAGAGGGAATATGTTAGATGATTATTTATAATCGCAGAGAAGCACCTGCTGAAGGGTTTTCCCATGTAACTCAAAATAGTTAATGTACAACTAAAAAATAAAGATAAAAAATAACTTTTTTCTTTTTTTTTTCACAAGTGAGTGAACAAAGTCACGAGATGATGTCTAAATATATAAAATTACGCATTTACTTTTGCAGCTTTTTATAAAAAGCTCATACGTATATGTTTCGTGTAAAAATAGTTGTTATATATCTCCCACGTTGATTGTTTGCATATTTTTATTTATATTTAAAAAAATACTCAAAGTTATTTGATCTATTCAAAATTAAATTAAATATAAATTATATTTTTAGTAAAAAATTAAATCTATGAAAATGACAGATGGTTGGTCATATATTTAATACTCTAATGTTAACTCATTGTAATATACCCTTTCTAGGGTGACCAAATGTCCCTTCTTCATTTCTCTTAAAATGACGTAAAAAAAAAAAAAAACAAAAAAATTATATATCCACATTTCAGCAATTTTAATAATTTATTACCATTTTTATTTTTTTCTTTTTAAAATACAAAAAAATGTAATATGATACACATAACATTCTTTGGGCAGTTAGGGTTCTACCCAAGTCATCTGCCTGATGGTCCAGCCAACACTGAAAATGATGTATAGCCTCGGTGTTGGGGTAAAAAAGTTGAAAATAGAAAGGATGGGTTGAGTTTTTTTTTTTTTTTACCAAAAATTGAGTACATTTCATCCCCTGAATTGTAATATAGATTTTATTTGTGGGGTAAATTTTGACAGGGTGACGGCTCATTACACTATTCGCGGTGGACATTGAGAGGCGCGTACATTGACCCTTCCTTTGGATATGCTTTAATATTTTCAAATGGAATATATATATACATTGGGGAGTTTTTTTTTTCTTTTTTTTCAATTCGTAATATGCAACTGGACTTTTTTGGTCAACCTTTCATATTATAAAACCATAAAGTATACACACTGAATCACTGCTTATTCGCTCACTCGACCTTTACGCATTTTTTACTTTTAGGATATTTATTTGTGTATTTTATTCCCCTGGGTTATCTATAATACGTCTAGTTTTTCACTTAAAAAAAAAAAAAAAGATAAAAAAATAAAATAATAAAATTACTATATGAATATATATATAGATATTCTCCCCTATATACGTGTGATACTCATCGTTCGACGTCATTAGATTCTCGATGAAGGACAACGTAAATATTCTGAGGGTTAGTGAAAATGAAATAAGACATTTGGTGATCTTTTCATTGAACTATTGAGTGTCTCGTTAATTTAATGTTTTTGTTACACCCTTGAGAATTTAATGCACAGTAATAATTTAATTCAAGTAAAGGCTATTTTTCATTTATCTTTTAAATTGATTTTTTATAAAATTTATTAATTTTATTAGATAAAATAAAAATTTTAAAAATAATTTATTTATTTTATTTACTTTAACTTACACATGACTAATATTGTATAATATTATTTTGTCACTATTTAATGACGAATTACAAAACTTAAACTATGTTTCATAAAATTTCATTGTGTAGGTGAGACAGTAAGATTATAAAATAGCTATGATTCATGACAACTTGTATAATATACAAATCAATGAAAATATATAAGAAATTCAAACATGAGGGAACTGAATTTAACCTGGTGTTTGCGTGTTAGCATGACTATATCAATGAGTCATCGTCTATTTTGAACCAGGTTGCTTGTATAAACACAGTCAATCCTTGGGGAATTTACTTACTTTTTTTACTTTAATTTTTTTATATTTATATTTCTTCTCATTGGTTTGTATGTAATTTCACACGACTTTCTACATGATATTCAGCCCCATGAGACATTAATTGAAAATGAAAAATAATTTTAAAAAAAGTATTGTTATTAATTTTGCGGTCTCACGATTATTTAATTCAGTTATATACATTTAAAAAATTATTTTTACAATTTTATTTTCTTTTTATAATATTTTTATATTTATTTTATTTCAACCCTTTCCAATGATTTTATTTTTATTTTTTAAATGCAATAATCGAATGTATTGTTGTTTAAAAATAGCAAAAAAGGTGCACAACGATTTGTCAAATAATGATTTGCGAATAGTTTGATCGTTGACACTCACATTTTTGAATAAAATGTTACGATAAATAATTTTTAGACACAAGATAGGATATATTGAAGGGTCGTGTGTCTTTAAATAACATACACATACAATATATTTTTATTTATTCTTAGGTTGTAAAAATATTTTTTTCAATTCTATTGATTATTTTCATAGTAACATTATAAAACAACAATGAAACTCAGGTAAAATCTCATAAATATCATGACAATGTTTGATGTTTGACATTAACACTAATGATATTTTAGGCAAGTCGTGATTTGAAAAGCATAAACTAATAAAAAAAATAAATAAATAAATAAGAAAAAAAAAAAAAGTATAAAATATATATATAAAATCGGTGAAATTGTGCAGAACGAAGATGATCATTCTTATTTAGTTTCTTAATAAATACTGAACTTTACGCTTGACTTGTCAATCACTTAAGCTACTTTTTTTATATTATTATATTTTTTGATTATTTTCACATTGCAAAAATACATTTAAACAATTTAATGATGGGAATTGACGGTTTATGATCAGTCGACACTTTTTCGTTATTTATTTTTCACCGTTGACCTATAAAAAAAAAAAAAAAAAAAAAAAATTCATTCGTTTATTCGAGAGACATTGCAGGTATATTTATTATTTTCATCACTCTTCATTTATAATTTTTTACTCATTTATTTTTATTTTTATTTTATGGGTCAAATATAATATAGTAGTTTAAATTAGTAGATAATAAATTTTTAGTTATATAACATAATTAATAATTGTGGGAAAACACGAAATGTTGAATCAAAATAAATTTTATATACATGTGTTAAACACTATATTTTTATCAAATACAATTACTTCAATCACCTTATTTTATTTATTTTATTATTAATTTATTTATTTCTATTTTGCAGATTCGTGACGAATACTAATAAAGTTGAACTCGCTAAAGTGACCCTCTTGGAATAGCGTGTTCGATTATATATAGGGTGTGGAAAAAGTCTGAATTCGTTGGGGGTTACCAAAAGAGAAAAAATAAAAAAAGCCAAGAAAAACCGTTTTGGAATTAAAATAAAAAAAAAGAAATAATTAAACCACCACCACCACCACAACCAACACCACTACCACCTATGGAGTTTGGGAAATATGCTTTCAGGCACTTTCAAACGTAAGGGCATTTTAGATTCCAATCTAATAAATACTTCCTCAATGCTAACTGTCTTTTTTTTTTTTATTTTTTATTTTGATATTATTATTTTTTATTGGGGTAAGTGAAAAATTCATTCGGTCAGGAAGACACACTCATTTTTACTTCCTCAATATACTTCACCATCACTAAGTGCCTATATATTTTTTTTTTTGATAAAATAATAAAATCTATCCACCTGTGAGTAATTTTTCTAACTTAAAAAAAAAAAAATCTCCCATGCAATTATATTAATTTATAACTTTCCCCCAAAAACATTTACCTGCAATCATTTATAACAGCATCAATTAAATGAATTAAAACACCTGTGCCAAGTAATTTTAAAATACCAGTAATTCAAAGTAGTAATAAAATTTGTTTATTTTTATTTTAATATTATTTTATTTTTATATGTTTTAAAAGGGGGAGTATATAGAAAGAAAAAAAAAAAAAAAAATTTGTCCATCCGTATCACCTTTTTTAAAACCTACTTATCTTGGAAGCTACAAATCAATTTAACGACATGAATAAAAAGTCATTTTAACTTGCTATTATTTTTGGTTCGTTAGGGTAATTATCTCCTTCTGTTTTATTTTTGTTACATTTTATTTTTTTTTATCATCATTATTTTACCCTTTTTTTTCCTCTTTTTTTCGGACTTGATAATACGGTATACGTTTTTTTTATCATGTGAAGCTATTAATTTACTACCAAGTTTGTATCATGTAGACAATATATATATATATAAATAATTGTCTGCAGAAAAAAAAATATATATATATATATATATCAATAAATGACGTGATAATGACTTGAACTTAATCCACGTCAAAAGATTTACAACCAATCGGTAAATTGACTTGGCAAATCGATTGGTAAAATTACATGTGTGTATCATGTTTATAGTTTTAGTCTCGCTTCATTCTATCTTCATATATTTCTTTTCTATATTTTTTATTTTTCAATTTTTATTTTTTTCTATTATTCTTTCTGGCTCAGTCAAGTTTGTTACTTTTACGTTGGGATATCACCAGGCGCACCCACGAATGTCCTATAATTCACCCTCACTGAATTGCACAAACCAACTCTTTCTCATTCCCCTTTATCAATGACAATCCTTTACCCTGTCACGGAATCCCATATGTAACACTGTGCACACATTTATTTTTTTTCACGATACAATCCCATCGCGTGTTTGATCGATTATATTGCCTAATGTTGATTAATAAAATTATACATATATATCTATTTTAATATACATAAATAAATATATATTAATATTATTATCATTATTATTTTTCTAGATGTGTCACATTTCCTTTTACCAGTCGGAAATGATGAATTTTCTATGCTCAATGTAAAAAAAGCTAAAAGTGAAAAGAATGAAGCTAAAGAAAAGGAAAACTATATCAATGAAAAATAAGTGACTTCAATCAAGTGAGTATTCAATTGTTTTGTATTATTACTTTTTTTTATTTTTATTTTTTATTACTTATATATATACAAAGGTCTAAAATGAAACAATAGGCACTATATGGTTATAAATATGTTGCATTGAGTATAAACACCCGGGGCAAGTTTTGATAGATTTTGAATTGCAATGAGGTTCTCTTCATGGTCAATAGATGAGCAAGCGCCCTTGTCTTCATAGTTACTTTAATATTTTCTCTTTCTTCTCTCATCAGTTTTCTCATAAAGCAGTCACGTGTACAGTCATATATGTATTTATTTATTTTTTTTTAAATATATATACATATAAATTGTATGTGGGGTCTGTAGTCTCTCTCTCTCTTTGCGTATTTTAGTGAAGAGATGGTCTCACGATGGTCTTCCCTTTACGCTTCACTTTCTGTACCTTTCTTTTGTATGTGTTACATATAGTATCACAAATACAATTGAATATACACTCATGTACACGTGTATATAATGTACTATTGGATTTGTTAATATGTGTGTTGTGTTTTCTCGCCCCTTTACACTTTTTTTTTCTATTTTTATTTATTTTCTTTTTGATGGCCTCTTTATCCCACCCATGGGTTTGAAACTATACCGTTGGCGTGACCTGATGGTGTGACCAGCAACCACTGCCTTCATTAATACTTAAAATGTTGTTACTGTTGCATCGGGTGTGGCTTTGGATGACTGGCATCTAAACCATACTTGTGTTATCTCAACTTTTAATTATTTTATTTCAATATATATATATATATATGTATTGTTATTTATATAACATATGCACATATAAGTATAGTTTATTTATAAACCCGCATACAGTATGTTATTATATCATGCACTAAATCACATTTAAATTTATCAGATATTTTTTTTATTTTTTTGTTAAATCTCATCGGACTGTATACATATATGTAAAGTCAGACATATATAGTCAGGTCCATTTTTTTTATAAGGGATGTTTAGTATATACAGCTTGTTGAATTTTAAAATTGATGGTATTTTGTAGTAGCATACCACTTACCGGGGTTGGTGTGAAAATCATCAAGATAGATCAACGGATATTACAGTCCGGAGATTGTTGTACTTTGTGGCCAATGAAACAATATTTTTTCTCACTCAATTTTTTCAACAAATTTTACACATATATGTACTTGTTTGTTGAAATAGTATATACATATATATATATATATATATATATATATACAGTTTATGTTTAATTTTGTGCACGTGACTACACATTATCGTAAATTTAGTTTCCATTAGTTTCGGAAAAATCATAAAATTTTATCACATTTAGTTAGTCGAAACGCTCAATACTTCATCAACTGACAGACGTGTAGTTTTAAGGGTCTTTTTGATGAACTTGGAGGGGATGTTCTCATGTCATGTTGGTATTTTTATTTTTTTTTTCTTTTATATTTTATATATATATATTTGGTACCGTAATATTTTTAACTATTTTTTTTTTCCACAAGCACTACAGAATATTTGCGGGCGCGTTAAAGATTCAAACGTAATTATACTTTTTTTTTTGTTTATTTTTGTAAAACAAGTGGCAGTTGGTATGTACTGGACAAAGAGTTGTAAAAAGTTGTCCTATCTACCTGATGGTATGCTTACCACCGAGTGGTAAATTTTATGACCGTTCCGTGGGGTTGGATATATATTTTATAACGTCCATAGAGCTAGCAATATTTTTTCTCGTGCTTTGACTAGATATTATTTTTTACTAGATAAAAAATGAGAAAAAAAAAATGAAGAAAAAAATTACTGAAATAAAATAAAAATTGAGGCAAAAAAAAAGATGATGAAAAATAAAAAAGTAAAACAATTTTTTAGTTATTCACGAGTGTTTTGGGGTGATGATGCGCAACGGGGTTGATCGACTTCCTGGCACCGGCACCTCGCATTACGTTATACGAGCAACGGTTTAAGGAAATCGACAGCAATTTTTCAAAGTTTTCGGTATCATCTGATATATCCTATATATGTATATATAAACACAGTATATACGTGTGTCATCGAATCTTTTTATATTGTGAATATATGAGTCCGAAAAAAAAAGAAATATATATACACAGAAAAACTATGTTCGTTCCGTACGAGTGCTTGAAAAATGTCGATACCTCGAGCTCTGTCTTTTTTTTATTTTTGTCAATTTTATATCTCTCTGTGTCCCTCAGTGTACCACTCGTTATTCGTAAGCGTCCTACCATCATGAAAAATTGGCTCACGAATATTCTGACAGACTACGATTTATCAATCTTGAATATTTTTTTTTTGTTTTTTTTTTCTTTTGTATATTTATATTTATTTTATTCATTTCTTCATCATACTCTGGCTTTTTTTTTCACCCTTATATTTATTTGATATACGTAAAAAGTAACCATACGTAGACCAGTATCATACCGATTTTATATATCAATATCCGCGATATAAAAATATGTCCGGAGATACTGTTAAAAAATATAAGATAAAAAGGAAGTAAGAAAGAAAAAAAAAAATGAAAAATATGAAGAATAAATATACGAATAGACTCCGGAGGTTTAAGGTTTCAAAATGATTGGGGTAAAATTGGGGTAAGCCGATATGAACCCTTGGCCAAGACAAGCAATTTTTTTGTTTTTTTTTTTTTTTTCATCTTGAATCACCTCACAAGGGACTCTTCAGACTTTGGTCAATTTATAAAATACACATAAAATATCATAAAGAATATAAAAGAATCTTAAAGAACCTTTTTTTGTTCATTGATATTTATATTTTTCGTTTCTCTCGTCACATCACATATCAATATAATGATCTCCGTATTATTTCCGGTTTCGTATTACACCTGGGAAAAAAAATGATACCCTTCATTAGGCAAAAATCAACAATACACCCAAGATGACCAAATAAGAATGAATACAGTGACCACATGCAATATCCATTGAAATTAATGGACATTGGTTAGTGTAAAAAATAAATCACACATATATTTATTTCAACACTTTCTATGAACACTCAACCCTTATTTATAAGGATGTATATATTGTCAATTATTAATTGCACACTTTAGAAAATTGAAAAAAAATAAATAAATAGAAATAAGATGACCACATAAAGCTGACAGAATCCAATTAAATGAGTTGATGAATATACAGATAATAAAATCTAGTCTCACGGTACTTATGATTATGAAATTTTCATTGAAAACGTATGTTTTTGATAGTGATTTAGGATTTAAGATCATTGGTATATCTATTAAAATAGATTTTCAGTATTTGTTTATGAAGGGAGAATATTGTGAATTGAGGGAAAAACGTTGAGTGTTGATGGGAAACTGACCACTGGTAAATTATATTTTACTGGCATGCTTTGACTACTCTTTTTGATCTACATTTGACATAAAAGTGGACATTGTCCAGTTCAATTTATACATATATTTATCTGATTTTATATATCTTTTGCTTTTTTTTTTTTTTCTCTTTGACCTAAATTTATTTGTATTGAGATCTCTTTATTGATTTCAAACAGCTGACATATATATGTCAGCTGTTATATTTGATTTTGATACTTTGCTAATCAACCGAAACTAATACCCCTCATCTTACAATAGTCAATTGAAAAATAATATAAAAAATAAAAAATGAATATCATAAAATTGATTGGAAAAATCTGGCTATCAAAAAATTACAGATGGCTGATTTTTTTTTATTTTTTGCAAGTCAGTTTAAATAAAAATGTAAAAGGTAAAAAAATAAAAATAAAAAAAGAATAAGTGTATATACTAGTACAATATAATGTGAAAAATGGGTTGTAGAAAAATATAAGGAAAAAGATAAAAAAAAAAAAAAAAAAAAAGAACCATTGTCTACCACGACACGTTGAAAATTGTGGCTGAATTGAATTCCTCGATATCTGAATACGAGCCAATTACGTATACAGTATATAGAAAATAAAGAGAAGAAAAAATAAAAAAAAATAAAAAATAGTAGCGAAGGGTAGAAAGCCAGTCATACATATATTTTTGTCATTTTGCCACGCGGCTGGCAAAATTTGAATGTCATTTACATCCAAGGCATCCTCAACACACAATTTATTCAAACACGATTTTCCTTTTTTCTCTTTTACTCTTACATATTTATTCACTCATATCCCTCTTTTTTACGTTGTGTATAGTTGTACCACTCATATTATATCCAGGGACCTCTGCATTCTGGGAATGATTTGCATTATTATTTGTAAAATATCTTTCCATTCTTTCATAGGGGAATTTTGCAAGTCATATCAAATAAAAAACAAAAAAAAAAAATTATATACATATACATATATAAATATGTGATGCTCTCTCACACGTCTGGCCGACTAAAACACACGGTCTGATAAACACGTCGTAGGTAAATGGAATGAGTAAAGACCTGATGAATTGTGTACACCACTTTACACGGATGATTTGTCTTCATTTCATTTTATTTATTATTTTTTATTATTTTTTGCAAAAAAGATATAAAAAAAAAAATTAGGGCGAGAAAAATAGTATTTTTGATAAAAAAAAAATTGTCGATTTTTACTGAATATGAACACGGAAGTCGATTGGGTGACTTGTGCATACAAAAAACAGGGAATCATCATCGATTACATTGAATCCCCATCAGGATGATAAAAAAATATATGTATACCTATGTATGCATAGAAAAAAAAAAAAAAAAATACACAAATAAAAGAAAAATTCATTTTTTCATAACTGACGAGGCATGACTTTTTCCTGCTGTCTCATCACAAACGCAACAATATATATATACACGTATAAAATAAATAAAAAAAATAATAATAATTTATAAATGTATATATATATACACAAAATTTATTGAATAATGTGTGTAAGCCACACACCGCGTGTTTCTATGATCCGTTAAATTGATTTCTGCCAATCATCCCTTATATTGTTGATTTATTTGTGTAATTTTAATTCTGCAAATACTTGAATATTTTCAATAATTATTTATTTACATAAATTTATTTTTATTTATTCATTTATTTATTCATGGTATTTTATAAATTGATAAATATATTTATATTATGTCTATTCTATCAATATTCAATTTGTGAATTGACAAAATATTATGAAAAAAATAAATAAATTTTATAGAATATGATATGGCTTTTTGATGTTATATTTACATGTGAAATTAAACTGAATGTTTGTGGACTTTTAATGTTGATATATATTTATATTTATAAAATATATATATAAGCATGTAGATATTTATATGATCATATATGAGTGAATCAGAAATACGATGGGGTAAAGAAAAACTTGCTATGGGCTGACTAAACGAGGACATATACTACTAGTTTATTCACAGAGGAGTACATATTATTCACTGATATACAAAATCATCTCTATCAAATATAGTATCTCTATATTTGATAGAGATAACTCATTCCTTTAGATCTCTCACAGTATAACAACGTCCGAAATCTCAAAACAAAATTTCTATTTCGTCAATATAAACATTGGGGAATAAATCCATTCAACATCTAAATGAAAAAAAATAAAAATAATGTCAAAGAATGTCCTGAGCATTACATACAACACAGATAAGAACGTTTGATATCAGGAAAAAAGAAAATTGTTTGCTATATGTGAAAATTCTCATTTTCCCATTCCAATTTATATATATATATTTTTTTTGGCTCATTCTTCGGTTCATTTTACCTAACTTAATACTTTGAAGCATTATTTTTTTTATTTTTATTTATTTTTCCTGTATCAGTGCGGAGTTCATTGAGTAGCTTTTTTTTTCCTTTGATGTAAAATCAGACTTTATTGAGCGATCTCTTGGTTTTTTTCTTTTTTTTTTTTCTCTTTTTTTACTATACTGTATTTTTTGGCAGTTTGTGACGAGTTTCAATCATGAAACTTTGGTATAATTTGAAGAAAAAGGTCTTCTCTATCTTTGAGATTAAAGAAAATTTACAATTATGAGAATTAGGGGAATTTTAGTACTTGAAATTGAATTTAATAGAGATAAAAATATTGATAATACTATACATCATAAAGATAATCGATTTATGATGTTCATATGATCGAGTGTTTGACGTCTTGTCAATTTTTTTTTTTTTTTTCTTCATTTTTGATATTATAATGCTTTTATCATTTACATGGCACGCGACTATTTTATTTCAATGAATAGTTTATTCCACCTCTACACTCCCTCTTCCGACACGCATTTACGAAAAAACTGTATTTTCAATCATCATCATCATCATCATCAATTTTTTTTTGAATTTATATTTATTATATATTTTATTATTGTTGTACTATTGTTTGCATTGACTGCATCACTCAGCCACATCATCGTAAACACATGAGATATATGACAATATCAATAGAATGAAAAAAAATAAAAATAAAAATGGAGCTTGTTGCCAAATAATTTACCAGAAAGATATTGTGTATTTGGTATTTTATTTTTATATTTTTCTTCAGCATGATTCTGTTGTGCTTGTAATGGAAAAAATGCATAAACTTGTTAGACTCTATTATATCGAATTTGACGTGTCCCATAAAAATTCAAGTTTATGATTTTTCCTGTTTTATATGTAGGGAAGAAAAACTGACACACACACACAAACACACAATGAAAATTATTGATTTTCATTTAAACATTTTATAACATTTCATTTTATATATTTTTAAATTTATTTTTATATTCCTTATTTTTTTTTTATTTATTTAAACTGTTATTTTATTTAATTTAATTTTTTATTTTTCTTGACTATATATGCGTGTATTTATATATTTTTTTTTTATCTTTCTACTCTACCGTAATTGTTAATTGAGTAAAATATTCAGTTGAAAATGGTCTTGATAATAAATAAAGGTAGTTTTTTCTTGGTTATTTTATTTTTTATTTTTTTAATTTCGTGCTATTTTTTTTTGAAGTTTTAAAAGTCGAGGAAAATTTTAGAGAAAACGCGAATAAGCCAAGTGAATCCGGTTGAATGGGGTGGAAAAATAAGAGACAGAAAATTGTTGTTAGTTTGTGTGTAGTGGAAAAGTTTGTATGATTATTTGTCTTTCACACACATTTTCAACTATGGATGTAGTTAAAACAAGCCCATAAAGATCCAGATAGTAGCCGATGGACAGCAGTTGTCTTCATGGACTTGCATTTTCCCTCGAGGCAAACTGGCTAAAAGTGTGAATGTATATACATGTGTATGTCTGGATAGCGTCTAACTGTCCAGCTTATATCTATATATACGAGACAGGTTGGCTCAAAAAAATAAAAAAATAAAAACTTGCTTCGTTAACGTCGAAAAACTATATACAGTATATTTTTTTTTTCTTTCTTTTTTTGACCAAGCACTAGAACTGCTAATAATTGTTCCATAATTTCCGTTCTACATCCCTGAGGAAATAATTATTTTCAACCTAGTGGACAAGGGTCAATTTAATAGTCTTTAAAAAATTTATTAAAATATTTCTTATTTTTATTAATAATTGTTTATTTTTTTTTATTTTTTTGCAGATATATATGCCTTGACAAAACACATTTGAGAAATGCAGAAATTTTATCAGCAACAGCATTTTTAATCACACTGGTATTTATGTGGTTGATGTTAATATTGAAGCTATGCGGTTATGCATAGTAATGAGAAACGAGAAAAACATGGGACACAATCTAATAGGCATAAAATGCTCCAGTTAAAAACTCCATCTGTAAGTAAATTGTTTAATCACTTGTGATATTACGTTTTTTAACCATCACCTTTTTTTTTTTTTCTGGTCGCATACATTATTATTTTTTTATATATGTTAATTTTTTTCCGACAAAATAACTAAAAGATATTTTGGTTTTTTAAATTAATTTTTTTTTATTTTATATTTACTTTATAATATAAAAGAAAATTCAATTTAAAAATATATCAAGTATTATTTTAAATTATTTTTATGCAGTTATATAATTAATTAAATATGTTGAAAGATAATTATCAACTTCCTATTGCTCCGGGTATATTATCCAATGTTATAACATCCCCCCAAAAAGACTTCAATTTGCATCCGGCAATTTGCAGATACGGGTTTTGTGGTGAGAATGAAAACTGGGATGTTGAACCCAATCTCTTTTACATATACATTTATACATAGTCGTCAACATACTTATTCACTTTTCAAGTGTGTCTGTCGACCATTTACCGTCACCCTGGTTGAAGTTATTTTGTGATTTAAAAGTATAAGAATGCATTCACACACGTACATATTTGGACAGCCCCTTTTGGTATTTTCACAAAACCACTACCACTTATTCCTTTTGGCAAATGATTCGCGCAATCTAACCACCAATATATATATTTAAATGTATGGTATATATGTATATTTTTGTTTCTGTACAAAATAACCCTTTTTCTCTCTTACCATCCCTTAATACTATTGCGCCAATAGGCATCACACGATTTCACAACCCCAACTGTTTTCGACGACTTTGACATTGCTTCAATGCACGTTTCTCCGAGACCATTTGGGCCAATGTCTGATATTTTCATACAAATGTTTCGCGGAAATGACAGAACAAGAAGGGTGATACTCAAATTCAACCACATAACCCGCAGGCCTCAGATGCTAGTTTTTTTTTTTTTAATTTATTTATTATTATTTTATATATTTAACTTGTTTTTTTATATTCGCTCATTTTTTTATATATTATTTTTTTCAAACGAAATAAAAGTCTGATGTGATTCTACCCTTGCTCATTATTATACTTGAATGAAGGGTTAGTACGAGCGATGGCACCGTTGAAACGGTAATTGTTTTTAATCACTCGGTGAGCCACACCAAAAACTGAAGTATGAGTACATGAGTAAGGGTTGGACATGCTGAACCTTTCAACCCTTTTTTTTTTTTTTTTTCTACTTTATTTTTATTTCTGTTTACTTATTTATTTTTTTCATTTTCATTTTCTCTTTTTTTCATTTTTTTAATTTTTTTAATTTCTTCGCGTTGATTTTGTTTAACATTTGAATATTTTTTTTATTTTTTTTACTCGGCTATCTAAAAGTTAAAAGGGGAAATTTATTTATTTATTTTTTTTTTTTTATACTGAGGTGTATTTTCATGTCCCAAGGCATTTATTTAATATAATTTTAGTTTTTTGGGGTTTTTTTTATTAAAATTTATATATACACACATGCGCGTGTGTTTTTATTTGTTGTGTCAAGAGGATATTTTAATGTTAGGCATATTTAAGATTGGTATATATATTATATAGGAAGTTAAAATTAGGAATGAGTTATGCGTGACACGGAAAAGTATAATTTGTATATTGTATATTTATTTGTGTATTGTGATGATAATACATTAATCGTGCAAACTCAATTTTCAATTTTTGTTTTTTTTTTTTTTCTCATTGTCATGTTGGTATTATCCGTTTGTTTTTACATTGGCCACGTGTCATATATTGAGTATTCAATTAACAATACGACAATATTTTATTTGTTGTTATCATTAATTTTTTATCAATGTAAATAAAATAATAATTTAATTTGATGGGAATAAAAATAAATATATAATAAATTATTTACTGTATATTAAAAATATGATTGCATAATTTATCAGTGGGTGAAAAATATATATACCATAAAAATATAAAAAAAATAAATAAATTTAAACGAGTGTTAATAAGAGAAAAAATAATTATGGTGAGATATATGCAAATCGAAATGACATGCTCTTAACTGGTTTTACGCGAGTTAGCAATTATCAGTGTTGTCAGGCAGCTCATTCAACGCCTCCATTTATAGGCACATAAACACGAATGCATATATGAGTCTCAAAGTGACCAGACACACCCCTCAAAATAACGTTAAAATATAAATAAAAATAAATATTTATATATAGGTATATTTATTGAGAAGCCATAAATGCAAATTGGGAAAAAAAAAAAAAAAATAGAAAGAAATTAAATAAAAATAAAAAATTTTTTCAATTTTATATAACAAAGCACCTGGTTTTATGTTTCGTGTGTTTTATGTTTTTAATTTTTATTCTTACTGGTGTGAAAATAAAAAAGTGACTATAAAAATTGATTCTCGAGATAAAAAAGTAAAATAAATTTTTTAGTAAACTAATATGAAGACAGGAAAAAAACATTACAAAGATAAACCAATAGGAAAAAAAAAAAAAAAAACATAGTTCAACGATTGACCTGTGTTTTTATTTTTTATTTTTACCCTGAAATCATAGGGGATGAAACGAAAGACTTTAGTTTACCGATTCCCGCGGGTGAGTCAAAGTTTTGTCTCGCATGTTATCTAACCGTTAGATCAATCGACTATTAATAAAAAGAGCAGAGTAAATCAGGGGCAAAAAAAACTAAAAAAAAAGGGAAACATGTTACATACTCTCTAATGGAATACAATTTAATGTATACACACAAAAGTTTAGTTGTGTTGTATGTCTATCCATCTACAATCAAGGAGGCAAAAGAGAGTTTTTGAAAGACCCATGACCATCTAATGTACACCCTAAAGAATATCTAATTATCAAACACGTGACTTGACACGTGTGGGAAGCGCTTCGCGTTTTTTTTTTTTTTTATTTTTTATTTTTCGATTCATTTTTATTTTTATATGTATATAAGAATATAAGAAAATACATGAAAAATAAAATGGAATGGGAATGTACAAAGTTGCAAGTACCCGCCCTCCTAGTGTGATATTTTGTAAAGTTTACTCGCACCCACTACCACTTGTCAATAGACGAAACGTATGCTGTCATTAACTGTTCAATCATATATACAAGGGGATAGTAAATGAAAAAAAAATATTAACTACAATATGATTGCAAATAAAAGAAAAAAAATAAATATAAATTAAATGAAATATTAACAGTAATAATTTTAACAAAAAAAATAATAAAATACTTATTTTATTAAAAATATATACAAAATAAATTTTAATTTAATATTATATCATTTTTTCTTTTTTTTTTTTTTTTTTTTTGCATAATATAATTTAAAAAATGAGAATAATTTAAAGCTTTTTTTATTTGAATGAATATTTTTATTATTTCATATATGATGATATGATATGGGGGTGGTTTAGGAATATATGAGGCTCATTATATATAAACTTGAAAAAATAAAAATAGAAATAATATAATTTTGTCACATGGGTTTTTAAATTTCAAGTGCTTCCCATGAAATGACAAAA
This sequence comes from Lysiphlebus fabarum, assembly GCA_011426435.1. Lineage (NCBI taxonomy): Eukaryota > Metazoa > Arthropoda > Insecta > Hymenoptera > Braconidae > Lysiphlebus > Lysiphlebus fabarum. The sequence goes on from WSYQ01001283.1 coordinate 75,283, forward strand.
GTATATACATATACCAATGTCAATCAGGTGTACTCAATGACAACTATTACCCATACTATTTAATAATAATAAAATAATATGAATGCTTGATCATGCTTTAATATTTACTATTTTATTTTGAGTATGTATACTTGAAAAAAAAATAATAATATGTATTGGTTCTATTGTAAAATTTACGTCAATATGTTTCGATATGTATCGAGGGTGACAAAAGAGAACTTGTATAGTAACAAGAGGATATATTCAAAAAGGGGTGGTTGCTAAAAATTGAAGGATGCTGAATGTTACCTCTCACTGGTTGTTCGTGTCTTTTTTTATTTTCATAATAATCGTATTCATCATAATATATATATTATTTATTCCCTCGATTTTTCTAGTAGATCACAGTAGAAAAGTTAATTGATCGGAAGTCTTGAGGCTGCACGTGTCATTTTTTTTATTTATTTTTTTTTATTCTATAGAATAACATTTGCTTTGACGCTCCTTGTCATTTGAAAATAAATAACTCATACAAATTATATCAAACAAATCAACTAAATATTATCAAATTTTATATATATATATATATTTTTTTTTTATCTAATTTTATTATGTATATTTTTATTATTCATTTAAATGTATGAATGTATAATATAGAAAATTGAAAAATGAAAAATATAAAAACATTTAGATAATAAAAAAAATAATGAGACTTAAAATGGAGTTTTGTCTCCCTATATATACATATATTTATGTTTAAAAATAAAAAATTGAAAAAGTAACAAAAAAATTAAGGGGATCCTCGAATATATGTATATAATCGTTGTGAGTTTCTCTAACAATTTAAAATTGTTGTGGGTGGAGATGTAAATGACATTGGAGGAAGAGACTTGGCAGTTTTTGTAATTGCCAGGTATTTATAAGCGATATCCCTTGTTATCATCATATATATATATATAGATGACTTGTGTATATGGTATACATTGAAAATATATACGTAATATGGTAATACAGGCAATGGTCCATATTGACATGAACGATGCTTGCCATTAGTGTGAACGTTCGTTGGTTGGGCAGGGTGTGTATTCCGGACGACTGTTTTTAATTTCCTTGCCAAGTGAATTTTACAAACACACTGTGAAGGGTGGATATTGCCGGGAATCAGTCATAATCACTTTTCTCTAGTCAAAAACAGAAAAAAATTTAAAAAAAATCAGCCAGCTATCCACCAGCTTTTACCCTCATTTTGTTTTTCATATTATTTTCTTTTTTTCACTTTATTTTTATCGCAAAGTATCTCATAGTTTATAAATAATGTTCAATTTTTTTTTATTCATTTTTAAAAAATTTTTTAAAAAATATATTTCTTTGTTTTTTTTTTATTATTATTATTTTCTTTCATTATTTCATTTATATACAAAATCGCATGATCGTGTTACTGAAATAAAAATTCTCCCTCATTGAACCAAGAATGTCTCGATATTTTTTTCTGAATTGCTCTTGACAGTGACTTTTCTTTTTCTTTTTTTCAACATTTTTCTTTATTTTATTTTTTTTTTTTCCTATCTTTCTTTTTATTTTTATTATTTTGCTTTGCCCTCGATTTATTCTTGACTTTCATTCATTGCTGAGGGAAAAATTAAATGCGACCAGTATCAACCAATGAAAAACATTAATCGCACCATGTCCTTTTATGAAACGAACAATATATTTATAATACATATATATATGTATATATATATTGGCTATTTGAACAATGTGAAAAATTTCACCAAGTATACAATAAATTGCTCAATACCGATATACATCAGATTGGTACAAATATATTTGTACCAATTCATTTTTTGGCTTTTGACATTTATTGGACATAACTGATGTCAACTATCAGTCCAAGTAGAATATATATTGGATAAATATGTTCATGTCAAGGTTTTGTATTTTGCTGATATTATATATATATTTATTATTACAAATATTTTTGTATATATATAAATACAACATTTGGTCAATGGATTTTTTTATCATTTGATTTATTTCATATTCTGTTTTTTTCCTTTTATTAATTTTTCTTGTGGCATTAGTAAAAGGGTTACAATATATTTGCACCTGTTTTTATTCATTTTTGGCTTTATCACCCTTGACTTTGTGTGTCAAGTGGATATTATAATGAACACTTATTTTCATTTTTACATATGAAATTAAGGACCTACTTTGATTTTGATCTTTTTGACAATCATCATGCATATACATGCGTGTTTTGTTTATTTACATTATTTCAATACAAATTTTTGATTAAAGAAATTAAATCGACATTATATGAATATTTTTTTTGTTGCGTTAATGTTGTCATTACCTATATGGTGTGTGTGTGTGTGTGTGTGTGTTGTTGTTGTTGTTGTTGTCATTGATGTGGTTGATGACAATATCGTGTGGGACGTAAACAGGTGTTCAGCTGGTTATTTTTTTTTCATTGCATCACATGTTTAAATTACCACCAATGTGGATAATTATAACACCCTACATTTTAAATATTTTTATATTTCATATAAATATGTGGTTATTATTATTTTTTTTATAAATTATTTATTTATGATTTATATATATAAGCACGATGTGATCTGATTGATCATTAGTTCATCGTGGCAGATTATCTTTTTTATATTTATACAACAATCATGTTGTTGCGTGTATGTTACACGCATGACTTGTTGATAATTATACATTTGTATTGCTAATATGTTTTTTTACTTGTAATAATTAATGTTTACCTGTAGGTGGTAAACGTGATTTTACAACATGTTGATATATTATTTCTATTGAATAAAATTAAATTCATTTCATCATTATTACTTTGTCTTGAGCTTTTTTTTTTTTTTTTTTATATATATATTCTTTCAATTTCTTTTAGCAGGTTTATTATTTAAATATCTTATACCATTGTGTATTTCAATCATTAACTAAAGAATGAAGAAAAAAATAATAAACATTGCTATGCAAATGAATAACTTCAATGATACATTGACACTGTTATTTAAATTGAAAATATAATTAGCATTGTGAAAGAATAATTTACATTTTACATTTTATCATCTCATTTGAAAAATGAATATTACAATCTTTTGGTATATATTTTTTTTTTAAATAGACTTATATATTTGTACTATTATTATTAAATGTAATTTTATGTTGATAATCCGTGATGGTAAATTTTACATTACAAATGATAAATACATGTGCCAATGGAATTTCAAGAGTTGGACTGTTGGTACTTAATAAATGTCCTACTCATTATAAGAATTCTATATATATATATAGAAGGGACAAAGTTATTAAAGGACTGCAATTAATTATCTCCCCAAAAAGTCACGAAATTTTCCCTCTCAACGACTAGAATATTTATATATATATATATACCATTATCTCCCATTCTATTTTCGACCCTTAAATCTCTTGTGTTATATGATCATCACTCGTGACCCTGATTTTCTTTTTTAGCTAAAAATGATTAAACAATATCTCAAAAAAAAATAAATAAAAATATAATAATAATAATAATCATTTTACATCCCTTTTTGGTAAACCAACTACATAATAATTACATCTATCTAGAGAAAAAAATAAATAAATAATAAAAATTGAATGAAAAATATTTAAATTATAATTTATCAGATTTTTATATTTTTAATGGTAGATAAAAAAAAAAAATAAAAAAAAATTAAGGATAATTCTTGAATATATATTTTGTCAGCAAGTAACTAACGCATTTTCATAAAAGGTCATAAAGTCTAAAAGGTTGTTTTACAACCTCAGGCTTTTAATGGTTTTCTATGGTGCATAATACTTGCAGAAAATGATCATATATGTGTGCTAGGATATTTATAATAGTGGTTAAAAGTAGCTCTATGAGAAAAGGCACATAATCACGGCTAAAACCATTTTCATATCATCGTAGAATTTAAACAAAAACTTTCATATGATAATAATTGTGTCTCGAGTTGTGTCCACCTGTACTATCACTAACTTTTTCAGTCATGATTTTCTTCTATATATTTTCATATTTAATGACAATAGTTAAATAACTTTTTCATTAATTTAATTTAGTTTACTTTTATTTTATTTATATTCTTTTTTTTTTAATTAAATATTGAGAAAATAAAAATAACAAAAAAATATCGGTATATATATAAAATTACTCGGAAATTTGTTTTTATAATGACGAGTAAAATGCATTGACTGTGTGACATTTGCTAATGGACACTGAGTGTTGATGGTGATAAAAATTTATCTTTTCATCGATACATTATGAATGGAAAACGATATACACACCTGTGAACATGTATATTTTTTTTTTGTTTTAAATAAATAAAAATTTTTTATTGGTTTAGTTTAGGGGTTTTGTGATGAAAATAGGTTTTTTTTGTTATTTATTTTTTTTTTTTTTGGGCTCCTAATAAAACTATTTTATTTATTTTTTTTTTTTTCATCTTTCTTATTTATTTTTATTGTTGGTAAAATATATATATATTTTTTTTTATTTATATCAAGACAAGCATCGATTGTTCAGTGATCCGCGAGCATAAAAATTAATAATTTAACCACCCTCATGAGTTACGCCTTTGCGACAGTGTAGACACCACCCTGGCGTGTCTTGCTTAAAAAAAAATAAAAAGATATAAAAAATAAAAAGTAATAAAATTTGTAAGTATAAAAAAAAAAGATAGATAATCAAGATAATGATAGTGTACACGCCTCACAAGTGCTTATCATGTGCATTTATCTTTTGGAATTGCTACAGTTTGTTTATCTTTTATTTTCACTTTTGGATACCTTAAAAAGTTCGTCAAACTTAGCAATAAAGCAAGAAACAAAACGAATTATGCAATTTCATTTTGTTTTTTTTATTATTATGGACGAAATTTAAAGTACATTATTATGATAATAACCAGGGCGACTCATATGCCTCAAAATATTTATCAAAAAATTTACAAATAAAAATAAAAAAAACACAAAGTAATAACTAAAAACCAAATTAAGTATTATAATTAAATAAAATTGTTTTTATGAAAATTCAAGTTCCGGGTTACTGGCTATATTACTGGAATTTTTTCATAAAAATTATATTTGATATTTTTGTCTTGCACTTATTCAACAGGTAATTGAACCAAAGGTTTCATTAATTTATACATTTTCATTGTCATATTATATTGTCTTTTGTTCACAATGAATAAAACCACATATACATATATGACAAATTTAATTTTTATAATGAATATTTGATTAAAAATTTCATAAACATATGAAAAAGCATATTTGAAATTTAATTTATTTTATTATAATAGTAAATTTAGAAAAGCATACCTTGACTTTTATTTGTATTTATATTTAATTTATTTTATCTGGCCAGTTGGGGAAAAGATGCACGACAAATAAAAATAAAAAAATAAAATAAAGCCACGAAAAATCTTATTTTATATTATGATACCAAAAGAGAAAAACTAAATGGGGCTAAACTCTTGGAAAACATCCCATGGGGCAATATCGTTGCTCGCAAATCACAGCTTAGTCCGTAGAATCCTCACACCCTGCTAACACTTTTACTGTTATGGCGAATATTTTATAGGGATATTGTAAAATTAAAAAGCGTCGTGCACACCCGCATATCACATTTCTCCCTCTATGATCATACTAAAAGAAAAAAGGCCCAAGTGTACGGATTTTTGCTGGTGATAATAAGGGGGGTTGAACAATTTTCAAAGGATGATCCAGTATAGGACACAACCCTGCCATGATTTAACCAGTGGGTTTATGTTTTTTTATCAATGTTTTTTTCTCTATCTTATTTGATTTTTTTTTTCCCCTATTTTTTTTTTATTTTTTGTCACACACACGTGCATGCCTTTCAACGAGCCATATGCCTCTTCTTGCTATTTTTTTTATTCTCTTTTCGATATATGGTTTTAAAGTGCTCATTTTTGTCAGCCTCAGGAATGGGGAATGAAAAAAAAAAGAAGGGTGTCAAAACTAAACCACTATTTGACTTTCATTACGTCTTATGTAAAGGGCCAAATTTATCGACACAGATTTCTACAGATAACACCAAATCACTCTGAACAAAAAAATAATAATATCAATAAAAAATATTAAAAAAAAAAAGGGGGCTATTTTATCAAGGGAATTACGAATTTTCCAATTGAGTTAAATTGTCGCGGTTGGTTGGTATTGACTATAATTTAATACAATATATATATATATATAAATAAAGTCAACTCGTAAATCAGTTGTGAAAGGAAAGTTCACTGATGACCATGATAAAATCTCATTGCACGTGTACAATCGTTCCAATTATTTTACTTTATAATTGAAAGAGTGATTGTAATAATCTACATTCAATAAAATTTATAATATTCATTTATTGACACATTTATATATAAATTATTATTTCAATAAATTAATAATCATTATAAATATAGATAATAATATTAAATAAAATAAATATTATTAAATCTATTTTATTATGGATTAAAAAAAAAACAAATTTATCTCTTTAAAAGTTTCATTTATAAATACATTTCATAAAAAAATAATTTTAAATTAAATTAATTAAAAATAATATTATGATTTAAAAGCACTTAAATTTTATATTGTTTGTCTGTTAATTAACTGTTATATCAATAGATAAATATTTGTCATTGTTGAACAAGAAAACAGACTGTCAGGTACTTGAATCATAGTAGTGGTAGTAGTAGTAGTAGTATGAAGTAACAAAGGGTGGTAAATAGAAAATGGGGTGTTATTAATATAATGTATATATATACATAATTTTGCTTTATTCGCGAATTGTTATTATATACACCTATATATAATTTTTAGTCTTTGAGAAACATCGTCCAAACATATACACGTCAAGTTCCGGCACCTAAATTCTCAACTAAAGCCAAACTGACAAGGGAGCAATTTGCCAGTTGTTTAAGTATCAAGTGTTAAGTGCTCTGTCGTTTAATGTTTTGCCATTATTGTTTTATGTTTTTGACTCTGTCTCATACTCCATTTATACTTGTTCTTCTTCTTCTTTATATCATCATACAATTTTCTTTATCTTTCTCTTTTTACCTTCATGACCAGTTTTGCCATATATATATATATATATTATAATATGTATATCTCATGTTTCCACACTTATATGTTTAATCATAATATGCCTTATCCGTAAACCTAAACCATCGTGCGTGGCTATAGTGTTTTACGTTATGACATTGTGCACATAATATCAAGAAATATAACTATTATATTTATATATACATGATACTGTGTGAATGAACCATGAGGATTTACCAATTGAAATTAATTCTAACTTTATGACAAATACATTAAAATTCAAGAGAATTACTCGTGACTGGTGACATAAAGATAGGCTAGATGATATTTAATTTATTTAAAAATTTATATATGTTTTTACTTGTTAAATATTTTTATGCAGATTTTTTATATTTTCTTATTTCTCATATTAAAAGAAATAACTTTTTTTTTTTTTGTTTCTTTTGTATCATTTATTTATTTAATTTCTTTATTTTTATGCTATTTTATTTATTTATTTAATTATTTTCTCTCAAGTCTTGAAACATAATTACGTTGAGTTGGATTTTAATGATACGACATCATGAATAATAAAATAAGGTTTATTTTTTATGAGATATACCTACATAGAACTGTAGTATATTTATTCAAGCACATCACAGATCATAGAATTTTCAGTAGTATTTTCTTTACTTTATTTTATTTTATTTTTTTTTTTAGTATTTTTTAGTATCTTTACATATGTGATATTCATGTGTATATATTGTTGTTATTTGTATGTTATTTCTATCCTACTAGTATAGTAGTAAACCAAGGTTTAATCATCTGTTGGATTAGCACGTGAATTTCATTTGGCTTTTACGAGTTTTCAACATTCCCCTTTGGACAAATACCCATAAAACATCAATGCCCCTCATTCTACCCTTTTCCAATTTTTATTTCAAAGATTTTAAAATTTTTTTCCAATTGCAAATTATTTATTTATATTGTCTTGATCCAATAAAATTAAATAAATGAAATATATTTATATGTATATCACAAGTTAATATATATATAAATAAATATATATAAATTGAAAAATAAAATGAATAATAATATAGATTGAAAATGAAAAATTTAAAAATAAAATAATAGAAGTTTGTCGCCCGGAACTTTGTAGTAACCCTTCCGGAAAAAGCGTTTGCGGGTCATTACGTTTTGATAATAACTTTCATAAGCCAGAATCTCGAAACTCAAAAACTATTAGCATATTAATGGCCGACAGTCGAGTTAACCCTTTCATCGGCGTCAGGCATATTTGCATCTTTTTCACTGGTGACATTGTCTATCTATTTTTTAACTATGTAGGTATATATATATACAAACTATAGAGTTTATATATTGGTTCGGTAGACAAGTGAGTGAAAAAAGGGTTTAATAAATATAAAAATAAAAATAAAAATATATCGTATAGTGTGAGAAAGGAAGCAAACGTGCATATCAGAGTGGAGACAAAACGAACGACGTGATGGTGGCAGTGCGTTAAAAGCCCAGGAGGGCGAATTCTATCCTCTCTCTTCTCCCTTTAAAATTTGCGGGGGCGAAATTAACATGACAAACTACCCTCAGAAATAAGGGTTCCAAGAGATATATTGCCTTATATGCGGGTGTATATGTATTTATATATATATATATATGGCAAAAACAATAGATGACGTGTGTGATGGGTGAGATGGCATATAGTTTTGGGATGGGGTTAAGTGTGCATAAGTTGTGATGCCCACAAATTAATGCCATTTATAAACCATTGAATGTGTCTATTTTCTGTGTATATATTTGTACTTAGTACAACACAATTGTCTCTTGAAAATACAAAATTTATCGAGTATAAATTTAAAAGAGAATAAATAAATATTAAAAAAAAATTTAAATTAAATATCAAAAGATAAGGAATAAATTAGAAAAATAGCCATGTGGAGTTAGTAGATAGTCCCATTAAATGTCAGACATTAAATTCACATTGATCGACATATAACCAGGAAAAATTAGCATTCCAATTTCGACTTTTAACCCACAGCAGTGAGACTCGTTATTTTTCTTTACTTCCCTTTTAATATGAAAAGACTGTCGTTGTTGCCTCGTAAACTTTCATAATTAACAGTTTTGTTTTTTATTTTTTTATTTTTTTTTTTAAGCAATTTTATTGCTTCAACATCATCATCCCTTACCCATTATTTTTATTTTTTATTTTTGTCCCTTTAACCATTAACTATGTAATGATGTAAAAAGCTACTGTGATCTCATTACATCGTATGACTCATGAATGGGTTATTAAGATCGAAAAGACTTCGTTATCCAGTAATTTTTATATCTTTGACAATTTCAACTTTCATCGGATTTTGTTTTTTTTTTTTTTTTTTTTTTTTTTTTTTTTTTTCTATTATTTTTCGTTTGGTTTTATCACTTATATATTTTACTCTTTTATTATTTTTTCATTTTTTCTTTATGAGATCAGCCTTTAGGATCACACAAACTGCTAAAAAATAAATGTTGGTTCGGGGTTTGTTTGTTTTTTTTTTTTTTTTGGTTGTTTTTTGCAATTTGTCGCTCTGTGCCCTTTCATGACTTTTCTCTTTTCTTTTATCCGCGGCTGTTAAAGTATCACTACGACAAAGCAATAAAAGAGTAAAAAAAAAAATATATAAGGGTAAAAAAAAAAAAGGATAATAAATAAAAGAAAATATATAAAAATAAAAAAAAAATGAAAATTCTCCTTTTGATGCACAGTAATGAGCAAGTTCACGTTTCTTTTGCAGTATATAACCTCCAAGTTCGTTGAGCGGGCAAGATTTGATAATTACGAGGATTATTTTCTCCTCAGTTTTTTCAAGCTCAGTAAGAGGACACAGGGGAACTTTGGTAGAACGATGAGAAGTGCGACTCTCATGCTTCTTATCGCTAGACCGCGAAAAGAAATATACGTTAAAAAATCCCTCGTTAAATTCAGGTAAGACGACAATTTTATTTTATTTTTTCTTCCATCTTTATTTTCCGGTGGATTTTTATTTTTTTTTTATTTGACTTTTTGTCTTTTTTATTGCTTGATAGTTTTATTCAAAAATTTACTCTATAGACTACACAGAAAAAGACATTGAAAAAATAAATAAATTTATCGATCGTGAAAAATGCATTTAAAGTTATATACATATATATCGTGTATTTTAATTGAGACCAACTTCCATTACTATAGATTTTATATATAAAAAGAAAATTTTAATTAATTTAAAATCAAGTTAATTAGTGAGTTTTAATTGACCCTCTTGGTTGTTCTTGGCATAACATTTTGAAACTGTGGTTTAGTATATGCCCGATACAATCACTACCTCATCACATAAACCAAAAACTTCTAATCATGATTTTAAGGTTAATAATTTGTCGATAATTTTAACAAACTTTGATTCAACGCATGTTAATCATTTTATCAACTGTCTAAATTATTTTTGATAAGTTAATGAGACTAATTGTTTATTGTATGTACAAGTAAGATAAATATATTTAAACAAATATTTAAATTATTCAGACGTGTGCCAAATTAGAGAAAAAACTTTTTGCTAATTGGATGTGTTTTGTTGGTTATACATGCTAAATTAAAGAGGCAAATATTCACACTCAAAATTGTCTGATGATACTTTGTGTGTCTGTGTATACATACTCAACACATATTATTTAAAATTAACATTATTTATTTAAAATTATAATATAATTTATAATTATATATATAATTCAAATATAATAAAAGTAAATTGAATTTTTAAATTAATATATAAAATTTGTTGCAACAGTATAATATTGCAAATAATTAATTTTCATAAAGTTTTTTTTATTTTTAAGTTGACGGATAATTTAAGTGGATGGCTAAAGTACATACTGCATGTTATGTATATGTATATATATATATATATATATATATATAAAAAAGAAATATGAGTGGGTGAAATAAGGGTGGGTTAATGTTAAAATGTAATCGTTTCAATCCCCAAACTCTGGTAGACTATTGTCTTGATATTTACGATCAGGTTTTGCCTTATCTTGGCGCTCACCGGGGAATATCACCGGGGCGGTAGTAGATATTTTTGATAGGTTATTAAATTAAACGATATATCTTATTACGAGTATACCATCTTGGTATATATCTTTACATTTTCTACCAACTATTTTTTTCTTTCTCACTATTATTTTTATTCACTTATATACGTATATATATTTATTTATATTGTTTTTATTTATGTATTTATTTATTTTGTATACTCTTTTTATTTCATTATGACTTTGTGCATATATAAATCCCATGAGACAATTTTTGGATGTACTGTATTATATACATAATGGGAGTCGTGATGTAGTAACCCCTATATAGTAATTATGCTTTTCTTTTTATGTCTGCACCATTTCATTTTGGCTGGCCTTAACATTTAACAAGGCATCGACATTCGAATTTAGACATCCCCCTTATTTTCATTCGTGCTTGGTTAGGGTGATTTTGATTTACGTAAATCCTACTAATCGTCAGAACACTATATACATACTCTTTGTTAACGACTTAAGAAAATTGAAATATAAAATTCAAATTATATTTATTGGTTAATTTTTTTTAATTTTTTATTTTGCAAATATTTATATAAGCTGGTTATTGATTCATATAAATTTATTGTCTGTATGAAACAAATTTTTTTTTTTTTTTATACAATAGAATCTAATTGAGTTGATATTATATTCAGAGAGTTGTAATATTTATTTTTTTTTTATTTGAAAAATCAACCCCTCATCATAGATCGTAGTAAGATAAATATTACGTATTCAAGAGATGGGTTTTTTTTTTTATTTTTTAAATTAAACTTATATTTTAGCAATTTCACTGTATTATTTTTTTATTGATTCAAAAAGGAAAAAAAAAACAAGTTATCATGTAAAATAGAATTTGATATAGAATGGTGTTGGCGCGACACTCTGAAAATTCACATATCCTACATCAAAAAAATAAAAATTTCTTTTTCCCTGGAGTGTAACAATTGTAACCAGACTGTTTGGAAGTTATAACGCGACTTGCGCCTCATAGTCGCCCACTCATACAAATACAAATAACAATAATATTTTATATACGAACGTGTAAATTCACCGAGGTTTGTAATCGTATGGAAATAAGGTGCTAAGAAGAAGTTTTTTGTATGTTTATTCAAGTGGCGCCAGTCTTTATTTTCTTTTGTTCTGTCTTTTTTAATTTTTTTTTTTTTTATTTATATCGATAAACATTATTGATACAATGATATAAATGACTCATTTAAATAACATTGATATTTTTTCTTTTTAAATATTTGAAAATCTAAACGCATAAAAAAAGATTGCATCAGTAGATATTTTTTAAAATGTGTCAGGAATTAAATAGAGATATATGTTTTAATAATTCTGAAAAAAAAATTTCATCATTAAAACAAATATCAATGAAAATCTATTTCTCAAGAAATAATGAAGGGTCGGAAATAAAATTATTTGACCTAAATTTTAATTTAGGTCAAAAGTCTTCAAATTAACTCCCACGATGTTACTACGTAATCAGACAATTATTAAAAGAGTAAAATATATCCGTTGGTCACGAAGACACTCTCAAAGTCATTGTAAGCACTTTACTGTATAGGAAACTCTCCTGTGAGCTCTATTTAAAAGTTTTTCCCCTATTGGCCTCTTTTTTCCTCTCTTATTTTCTAATACCCACTCACGTAGTTATATCCATCATGGATTTTTTTTTTAACATTTTTATTTTTACAAGGGTTTATATGCACTTGGCAAGTTTCCTTTTTTTTTTTTATTTTTTCAATTTAACGACTGCAGTTGAATCAAAGATACTTGACATTCATCGAGGCAATTGAAAATATATAAAAAAAAAATTGTCTTTATTATGGTCGTTCTGATAGGTGACCTTCCAACTGAATCATTGTATTCAGTATTTTTTTTTAACTTTATAATATCATAAAGTTTCAAGTTTTTAGATACTATATAAATTTGAGTAGGCGTCTCTATACTTAAGAACATCAAATATTTTATTTTATTCTCTAAAGTAATATTAGAAAATGGATGTCGTATAGACATATTCAACTGATATCACAAAGCACAAAGTATGTTATTTACATTTTCAAAATGATGACGATGTATATATATCTTTTTATTTTTCTTTTTAGTCGTCGTTTCAATATTTTTTTTCATCCTAAAAATGTGTATTGCCCGAGAAAGAGTGGCGTGGGCAAGGATATAGCGCCTGTAAATAAAAAAAAAAAAAAAAAAAAAATGAAAAGAAAAAAAAAGTATAAAGGATATCTCGTCGTACTAAATATAAGTGCTTCGCGGATAAAAAAGGGATGGTTTAAAACATTTTTATTCGGAGTGCAAAGGATCACTGGCAAAAGGAATGATGGTGATATTTAGAGGTAAAAGAATGGGGGTTGTTGGCAAGTTTGGGGGTTTGTCGGGTATAATCACTGCGGCGGGTCCCTTCGAACCATCTTACAGAACATTTTTTTTTATTTATTTATTTTTTTTTAGATATATCCTTTTCTTTTCTTTCGTTTCATCTCATTTTTATTTTTTTTATTTTTTTTTTGTTATCCTCCATCTTCACCTCAAGTATCTACTATGCTTCAACCCCTACTTGTTTTCTTCACCACTTCTACAATCACCACCCTCTCATCCTACTTTCATTCTATCTTCAACTTCTCAGCATTCGTATTTCGCTGTCGTGGCATTGTCCTTTACAATCCTAGGGGGGATTGCGGAACCAACACACCGAGATATCGGATCAATTTTTTAAGCCAAGGGTGCCGAGACTTTACACTCCTTTAAGAGACGACGACGACGACGACGACTACAACTATGACGACGTACTGAACGTCACGATGGCCAACAGAGGGTTGAAAAATAATAAAAAAAAAAAAAAAAAAAATGAAAGAAAAGAAAAGCTCGCAGTGTATAGAAAAAAAAAAATAAAAATAAAAAAAAGTAGTAAAAGGGTGTGATGGAAATGAGGTGCGTGTATAGTACACGATGATTTCTCTCGAGGGGTGATATCAAGCCGCGAAGAAAATTAAAACGAGAAAAACCGAAATATTTTCTACCAACTTTTTACAAGAGCATTTATATATATATATTCTTTTGAATTTTTATTTTACTTTTCGATGCATTGACGCCACAGTAATACTCGGTAATCATCGTCTTTTTAATTTTTTATATTTTCTTTTCAATCTCACCTAAATATCCCATCTCTTGTAACACTCTCATTCATTGTCCAACCTTTTTGTCCCCTTTTTTTTTCATTTGTATACCCATGCAAACACACTCATACAATGCATATCATCCCTGTCTATATTATTTATATATTTAAAAAGAAAATAATAATAATAAATTATTATGATTATTTTTTGTTTATTATAATTATTAAAATTTTTATTTTTACATTTACATCATTTGTTGGGTTATATATTTGAGTGGTCTCTCCGCAAATCGCTTCATTTCACACAGGATTATAACTTGGTTATTCTTACAATCCTCCCTTGTGTTCCTCACTAAAACCACCTGACCCTCACGATAAAATAAATCACTGCCTCGTAAAGGCCATCCGTCATGTCGATCCTCACCATATTGCCAGACCATTGCCATCACTTCTCTACTATATATATATATCCTCTATTTTTTTTTTCTTTTTTATTCATATATATATTTATTTTTAGTTTTTATTTTATTATTGTTTTTTCATTTTTCGTTTTATATTTTTCTTATACTTATCGTATGTGACTATATGTATTGTATGGTCACAGCATCGTTGTGGTTGGTAATATAGTTTAGTGCTAACGCACGAATGCTTAGGCGCGATGTTCTGTAGTCAAGTAAAACCCCAGCTATATTTCTTTATTTAATACTGGCAGTAACGTGACTTGATGGCAATCCGTTTTATTCTTACGCTGACTCAGCCTACAAAAAAATAAAAAAAAATAAAAAAAATAAAGGTATAATATGAAAAACCATCAGATACTTTTTTTCTTCACACGACTAATTTTTTTTTTTTTTTTTTTGATATTCTCAAAGTTATTACGTTATTTTGCAAATTTGATATTTCAAATTTATATGCGAGTAAATATACTTTTTTATTAGACTATTAATTTACTTATATTTGTCAAAATTTACTTATTTTTTTATTATTTATTTATTTTTTTGTAGCATGATTGAATTTAACATTTTTACTGTGCTGTTGATGATATTATTTTTCATATGGATTTACAAATTATATTTAAAAATTTTGACTATAAAAAAATTGGCAAAAATTTTTATGGGCTGTTATACGTGGTCGCATATACAAACCAATAAAAACAAAAAATAATAACCTTATCCCTTCAAGGGTATCTTTCTATAGGATATATTTGTTATTTACTTGTTTTTTTTTTTGCAAATTTCAATCCCCCAATTTGATTTTTTATTTCTTTTTTTTTTTTACTTATTGAACTTGTATACAGAAGAAATTGTTTGCATTTATACAGCATATTTTATGATATTTATTTCTTCGACTTTACGTCAGTCTGTCAGTCACAGCAGATGCCACCACAGTACAAAAATCATCATGGGGTACTATCGCGATATAACTTGAGGAAATATAAAATGAAAAAAGTAAAAAATCTAAAATAAATAAAATAAATAAAAAGAGCAGAAATATATATGTATAAATTTATAGAAAAAATAAATATAACCCTACAGCTTGAAACATAAAACGCACGTTTATTTTTTTTTTTTTTTTTTATAAACGAGAAAAAAAAAAAAAAAAACCAAATGAAGGGGGTGAATATTGAGGGATGTGAGCTTGACGATATAAATTTTTTTTAACGATACTGAATTTACTGAGCGATGAAAAGCGTTATATAGGTTTATCAATATTTACCAGATACATTTGACGTCAATAATTTTGTTAAAAGCATTTTTCCGTGCAAATATATATACATATTGAAACAAATAATATCATCTACATTTTATTTGTTGAATTCATTGAATTTATTCAAGCACAAATATATATCATGTATATTGTAATATAATATAAAAATATTAAATAAATAAATAAATATAATTTCATTTTATCGATGCGAATATACTTTTCATCTTTTTTTTTTTTTTTTAGTAGTAATTTTAATGTCGTCTATAAAAATAGAAAAGTAAAAAAAAAGAAATGAGCTTTTTGATCTATATTCATATATAAAGGCGTTGACAAGGATTTTTTGGTGATATATATTCGCGTTAACGGTCAGCCGTAAGAGTAATAAACCGAAGGGGTAGTGAAATAAATAATATCATATATACGAAATAGACATAAAATAGTTCTATCCGCGCATAAATACAGAAAAAAAAAAAAACCCACAAAATGGGAAAATAAAAAAGAAGAAAGTAACAATACGTATGTGGATAAGTGTGAAGCTTGAAAAATAATATAATGATGGATTTGTATATTGCATTGGACTCTGAAAGCTCGTGATATATCGAAAGTTCATACCATGATATAAGTAAGAAACTAATATAAAGTAAAAAAATATTAAGAGGTTATGTTAACAGGACACTGTGAAAAATCAAATGTGAAAAGGAAATTAGCTTCCGCGGTGAGCCACGTATAAATATATAAAGATAAAAATTTAACATCTCAAAAGACAGTGGCTAAAGTTTAATGTTTTAAAACGTAAAAGAAAAAAATAATAATATAAATAAAAAGAAATAAAGGAAATGATAAAAAAAACGCCTTATGGTAAAAAATAAAAATAAAATTTTTTGAATGATACGATATGTATTTTATACGTAAAAAAGAAAAATATGCTTGTGGTTATATAGTTGGGTCAAAATTTATTTCTGACATAAGCTTTTTGATTTTTATCCAGCTCATTTTTGATGGTTATAGTTTATATTAGAAAATAGAATGAAAGAAATAAATTGAAAATATAAAAATAAAAAAATTTTTACAAAGGGGTTGAGAAGAAAATTGATCACATTTCTTCTGCCTCTTTACAGCCAAAATGCAAATGATTTTTGTACCGGGGTTTTTTTTTTTTTTTTTTAACTTCCTGGACATGAGTCTTCTTTTGTATCTTCATATACACATAAGAAAATAGAGATGCAAATAAATAAAAAAAAAAATTCAACCAATAATAAAGCCTTTTTTACTCAACTATATACAACTACTTTGATTCTTACCCCTTTAATACCCACCTACACCCCTCACTTAACTATCCGGCCAGAAATAATAAAATGCAGATTCGTTCCGGATCTTTCAAAGCTATATCTCGTAAATGAAATGAACAAAAAAAAATAAAAAAAAAATAAACTACTCGATGCTCACCGATGAGATCCTCTTACCCTCTTTCGATAAACCACCCACCCCTCTTGTCAAGTTTGGCATTCAAGCAGCCACACAATTTTTTTTTTTTTTTATATTTTTTTATTTTTACAGCCATCATTTTACTTCGTATATATCGTTATGTACGCTACATTCAACCAATTTTTCTTCTTTTATTTATTTTTTATTAACGATTCAAACCAGTAGAAAAAAAAATATAAAATAAATAAATATCCATAGTTAATGCGTGGCTGCATTAAAAAAAAAAAATAAATAAAAATATTCAAAGCTCAAATTACCTATACCCATGTTAAAAATTTGTTTGACTGTTTATCTGTATATGTGTAGATTTTTTTTTGCATAATATTGCATCTTTTCAAGGGGAGAAAAAAGCGTCCCCAGCCTCCAGGCATTAGCACTGATATTTTATTCATAAGGCCACCTTATATGTATCCTTGAATATACCAGAGTTTCACTGAAAGAAATAAAAAAAAAAAATGATAATACAGATGACAGAGAAATTGAATGTTTAAAAAACAAAAAATTAATCAAATAAAATAAAGTATGTGTTAGACTGTTAGCTAGTAAATAAAATATCCATATATAAGCCAATATATATATATGTACATGTGAAATAGGCGCCTTTTAGTCATAAATTTGAAAAACGTCTGATAGATTTACAAGCTATGCACAATACTTACAAAACCCACACAAATAAACTACCCTTTAATCCTCCTTCCATAGATTTTCTCTCTAAAACTAAACTGATATTCAAATTAGTCTAACTTTGGAAAAGTTATATATATATGTAGCTAAGAAACAGAGGGTTGGTTGGTTATACATCCACGAAAATATGCTTTTACCCAAACTTACAATTTATTATCTATGTAAAATAATATACATATTATATTATATAGTATTTCTATCGTGTATTTCATATATATTTTATTTTTATTATTTTCATATTTTCCAACTCGTTTACAACTTAAACTTTATCTAGTTTTAAAACTTATATATAAATTCAAAAGATTTTACATATAATCCATTAACTTGTAAAATCAGTGAGCATTGTATATCAATTTTATAATAATAAATTAATACAACGATAAAACAACAATTTTCCAAGTGATAAAAAATTCATTAACTGTATATAAAGGTATATCTATATATATATGATAAATTTTTAAATGTAAACAAAAATTAAATTAAAAATTATATATTTATAAAATAAGGGTTATGTATAATTTAAGGATCAGTTAATACGTGAGAATTATAAAGGGAGCATAGTGTAGAGGGATCTTAAATATACTTGAGGGAAGATCATTAAGATTTTTTTATTTTTATTTTTGTATGACGTAATGAAAATAAGGGTTGAACGCATATCTTCGATAGCCCACTGGCCTAGTTGCAAGTATATACTCATGTCAAACAGAGTAAAAAAAGATTTTGATGTAAAAAAAAAAAAAAAAAACGGAAAAAGAAAACGGTGATGTAGAAGTAAGTGCGTGTGCATATGAAAAGTGAATATTAAAGGGTTGTAAAAATAAGGATAAAAAATTACTGAGGAGAAAAATAAAAGGGAGAAGAATATATACATTTTTTTTTTTCTCTTTATCTAAGAAACTTTTTTGGATTTTTTTTTTAAATGTTTTTTCATGAGTATATGTAGATGTGTGCGTTTTTTTTTTTTTTTTTTTTTCTCAAACACAAGTGAAGAGGTATGTGGCTCGCCAAGGCGACATACTGCGTTGCACATCAGAGGGTGTAAATAATGAACGAAGGGATAGTATGCAAGACGTAACTTAGGGGGTGAATTTAGTAGGTCAATATTCCACTTTCAGTTAAAAGAAGCAAATTTTAGTTCAATGTAAAAAAAAAGAGAATGAAAAAAAAGTTTTTTAACCCTTGCACTTTTTAACCTCGTGATTTTTATTTTTAGAGGGTCTGCAGGTCAAGTGTAAATTTTTTCCCTGTTTTGTATAGTTTAAATTTATTTTTATTTTATATTTTCTTTTATAAATGTAATATATAAATATAATAAAGAATAAAAAATATATATAGGTATATTATACATCCAATATAGTGAGAAGAAAAAAAAATTGTTTTACTCGTAAATTTCAAATAACGACGTCATGTAGATACGAAGTTTTACGACTTTATTTTTCGATGCACCACGTTGAAGAAATTTTTACGTCCGGGATATGCAAAATTTAAAGCGTGAATTTACGGAAAATACTGAACTGAAAATTCGAGACAAGAACATTCGAGGCTGATGCAAATTTGGCATTTAATGATAACTTCAATATAAATAAAACTGAGAAAATAAGATAAAATAAAAAGTGGAGAAAATCGTTTGGACCAATTTCATTTTTTTTTTTTTTTTTTATCGTGTTTCATTTTCCTTCAGTCTGACTTTCTCATATTATCCTCCTCTGGCCTTGAATAATATCAAATAAATAGAAGAAGTTTCTTGGGCGTTTACATACCGATTTGCCAATACAAATGCTAATACAGTATCATTTTCCTTGGAATTTCTATACAAATCATCTCTTGAAATTTGCACCATCATTTTGCAATTTTATTTAGCATTCAAGTTTCCTTGACGACATGAATATATTATTTATATTCTTTATATTTTTAAGAGTATAAACTATTTTGAATTTTATTTTTTATAGTATTTAAAGTATACTTTATTAGACAATTTTTTATTTTTAATAAACTTTTCATTTTGAATTTTTGTTGCAGATGATATTCATTTCAACAAGACAAGATGAATATCAATCAAGAATTTTCATCAAGATCATCATTATCATCATTATCATCATCATCACTGCAATTCCGAGTGAGTTTAACAATTTTTTTATCATTTTTCATTTTAACTTGCGTTCGGGTAGATGTGTGGTAAATTAATTTTTTTCAACTATATTGGAATTTGTTGGCAAAGACTCAATGTGATCCAGTAATTAATGATCGCAAAATCATTAAACTAAGTAATGAAAATCTAATATAATATAGAGTATACAGAGAATATACAATTTATTTTTCTTTAGATCAAACAAATGTGTTTATTTATTGGATTTCGACTGTCTCTTCATTTATTTAGGCAGACAAATTTCAAATAAAATTGGGTCAATGGGGGGAACATCTCACTACCAAAATAAAATAGAAAAACTAAATAAAAAAAATTCGTTGCATTATCGTGAACGAAACGTGAGCAATCGCAAGAAAAACACATGACACTAGACAAATGACTGTTTTTGACCCTGTTGTGATCTTTGAAAAAAAAATAAGTTTTAGGGTCGAAGTCAGAATAAAACGATAAGAGACACCTCTTTACTTTATATCTACCATAGAAAAAACTAAAAGTTAGTGAAATCACTCGTATTTGATCTTATCCCTTGACTGTTTGTTTGCTTCATTACCTCAATATAAATTGTCCTAGTTGGTTGGGGTCATTCTTGATTGAATATCATCATTTATTTCTTTATTTCAAGGTAGATATACACAATACATCTTACTTTGACAAATACTTGGTAAAATATCAATAAAAAAAAATATCAAAGCATCACAATATTTCAATTTACAAAATGCATCATCAACATATTTATTTCTTCAATTAATTAAAATGAAGAGTTAAAATTTAATATCAATAATAATATTCAAATTTAAATTTATTTATATTTCATAATTTTATTTCTCCATCTCAAATACATCTGGTTTAATATTTATCACATAGTAAAATATGATACTTGCAAGTGCCCACGTAATACTATGTACGCGTATTTACGCGGTTGGTTAATTCAGGAAGCCAGAGAAACATAAACCCAAAAACTAAATTCAACTAACTGAACTCAGGACCATTTGCTGTCCGTATATATCATGATACACATTGTTTAATATATATATTTGTGTTTTGTGTATATACATATATTTGGTATATTATATATTTGTTTGCAAATATTATACCCTGATGTGTATCCTTTACTCCCATTTTAACCCATAATTTATTTGCATTATTCAATGGTCTGTGTATAGTTTACCATTTTGTTGATTATATATACACACACACTAAATTCTAAACATCAAGATTTTGTTGTGTATTCCGCGGGCTATCATGTTTATTGATGTTTCATATACAAAATATAGACACAGATTCATCACTATTTATGGCTTCAAATAATTGCCTAAATTCTTGGACTTGAATATACACATTTCTCATTCTGTTATTTTCAAATATAAACACAAAATATAATTATCAAAGTTATCTGATAATTATTTTGTGATATTATTTATATATTATTATATTATAAATTTGTAATAACACTCTTGTCGACTCATCGTTTCCTTTTTTGAAAATTTTTATTATTGTTATCGCAGTACTGGTGACAGAAGATTGTTATCATCCTTTTATTTTTATTATATGAACAATATTATATTAATGTAGATGCAGAAATGTTTCGTGAAGCCGTAAAAATACACTGGGTATAGGATATTAAATTTTTTTTACAGTTTTTCCATTTGTTATTTCGTTTGACAAGACGTTATGATGATTAGAGACTCGATAATACACCCTTTTATTTATGTCATATATCCAAAACAAATATATATATATAAAGAACCCCATACTCTCTTTTATATTTTACTCAATTTTACCACCCACAATAACCCCATGTGAACTTACTATGTTAGTAAAACCCAAAAGTCGTTAAAGCTGCCGTTAAATCGTCAAAATACTGAAAATCATAAAATTTCAAAACACGTGTGTTTGTATGGTGGCTAAAAAAAAAATTATGCATTGACAAATAAACATAAAAAAGATAAACAATATAATAGATTAAATCAGGCAATTTAAAAATTTTTTAATGTAGAAAATTGAGACATAAAAATTTTAGTGAATACATAAACATCAAGTTGTCAATAAATAATGAAAAAAAAAAAAAAAGATATAATAGAAGTTTTTTAGATTGTTAAAATTCGATGATCAAATTTGATGAATGATTAATTGAAATTTGTCTTCAATGTTTGTACAAATATACTTTATCTACAATCAGAGTTATTGGGATTGGCACTTGGCCATATTTTCTTGAAAACAAATAATAATAAATTCGTTTATTTCGTGTACATATTACTGAAGGGTGATAAAGACAACACAACGAGTATGAATTACTATCAACTTTTTTTTCTTACTTAAGCCAAGAGAAATAAAGCGGTTTTGGTCCGACGATTTTATGAATATGCTTCTACTTTTCCCCATCGGTTTTTATGCAGTATATTATAGTGTACATGTACTCTTACCCTCTTTTTTTAGTCAAAAAAATTGTTGCTGTGAAAAAGTGTTCCTTCTAAAAGCATTTCTCTCTCGTCAATGAAAAATTATTTACCGTTTGCTATAAAAACCAATCGAAATGACCATGAACGTAACCAATAACAATAGGTCGTAACATTTGTCTTGTTGAATGACTCCTGAATGAAAAACAAAAATAACAAAAAAAAAAACAAAATTGTCATAGATAAACATCAAAATGATATTCTATTCGTCCAGCAATTTAATCGAATTGATGGTCAAATCATATTTCTGTTTTTTATATTTTTTTATCATTTTTATTTAATCTTCAATTTTATATTTTTTTTTTTCTTCTCATATCTTTATATTTTATTTTATAATTCAGATATTGAGATTTTTTTCGTATTTTTTATTCACATATATACTTTTGGGGAAAAATGGACAACGGGGGTAAAAAAATTTTTTTTTTGCTAGACAGAAGTCACCTCCCTTGTGTTAGTCTGACAAACTCGTGTTTTATCGTATTATTTATCATTTTGTTCTGAGGGTGAATCCTCAGTTTGTTAGTGGGGGGATATAGTAAACAGTACCAAACGAAAGAAAAAAAAAAAATTAAATAAAATAATATAATAATAAAAAGACGAATAAGGATAAAGACAAAAGTGTAAGACCATATCGAGAAGAACATATACGATGTGATTCTCTTTGTCGAATATTCGACTGCCAGACTCAAGTTATTGATGGATTCCACCCTTATGAAATATCTGACAAACTCTACAAATTTATTGCAAACAGTTTGATCCATTTTATCATCAAGTATTGTTCATGATCAACTCAAAGATATGTCTTAAAGGTCTTAAAATAATTCTCAATGAATCGTTACGTTTTTGTTCGTTCACTTATTTTATTTTATTTTTTTTCATATCAATTTTATTATCTAGCACTTGCTCGGTACTTTCTTCATACACTCAACACCGTAATAATAATCTTTTGACATTTTACTGTGTACTTGTTCTCAATATATTACTAAAATTTATGTTCTACATATTCTCATCATCATTATATGATCTATTCAATTAATAAATTCATGATTGTCAGGGATAAAAAATAAATAAAATGAACATGAGGAGAAAATAAATTGTTGAACAAGGGATGAAATTATTTTGCTTGGACATATACACGCAGATATAATATGTAAGGAGGGTTTATATCAAAAGAAACTTTTTGCCTATAATCACCAGAGACTTGCCTTGTGTATTTCGTATAGTTTTATTATCAATTTTTTTTTTTTTTCTTTTTTTCACCAATTTGATCGTTAAAAAAATTTTTGCACGCACTCGTCAGCAGTCCATTCGCCCGTGATGCTACGTCTAACAATCCACAAGGGATATCCTGTTTTTTAATTTTTTTTTTTTTATTATCACCCAACACTATTGTTCCTTTTTTTATTTTTTAGGGTAAAAAAAATATACAATATTATTAAAAAATGAAAAAAATTTGCTATATAAATATGGAAAAAAAAAAACAAAAACTTTTCATCTACATTCGACTTTAATGACGTAGCATTTGTATGAAACCATCAATACATTTGGGGTCTAAAATTGGGCTTTCATCGACTGTCCAATATCGAATCACCTGGCCAACGAATTATCGTTTAATAATAGATACAATTTTGTCTATATGTAGTGTTGTATATGATGCTCGTTATATTTGCAATATATTGAAACCCCTATAGCGATTGGAATTTTCATTGAGAAAAACCCAATGGCTTTTATATAAAAAATTATTGGATATATATATATATAAATACAAATCATGAAAATAATATTTATATAGAAAAGAGATATGAGCTTTTATAAAATTATCATTCATCAGGTTTATTTTTTAATTATTAATATTGTCACTCAAGTTAACTAGCAGCATTATGAAACAACCTTTCACACTGATTTATCGTTGATCGTTTATTCAGTTGATAAATATATATATACATAGGTATATATGAAACTGTGGTTATTCTTCTTCATCATCATCATCATTGAAAATTGATACTCCCCAATGACTGTCATCATCGGGTCTCTCGCCTGCTTTGGCCTGTTGAGTTCTAGTGCAATCGAATATGTGCACAGAAAGGGGTTATCCATAATTTTCCATATAGTAGTTGGCTATTTTCATTGAAAATTTTACCATCATTTCCATCATCATCATCATCATCATTTCTATCATCTATATTTTCAATGTTTTAGTAGATATATGTATATATACATATTCAATTACTTCAGTCATTAACGGTCGATTGTCTCTTTCGTATGATGATGGTAACCTCGTTACGCCGACTTGAATTCCGCAATAGCAATATTTAACATCGTAGATCTCAACACAGATAGGCTTTTAACGTATTACCGTAGCACAATGTGACAATGGACTCATATATGCTTCTGGAATACCAATTGAACGCGGGGTATAAGAGGTAAATGGAAGTGGGCTTTTGCAACTATATCTATAGATAATACAGAGAAAGCAAAACCAAAGGCATAACCACTGTTTTACACACGCCTTTACTTAACATACATATTATATTATATATACAATATAGTAACACTTTATTCGTCGTACTCTATTCATTTTCTATGCAATCTAACAACATTGCAAATCTACAAAACTTTATATACAAATATCTAAAGCAAAACACGTATTTCATAAATGCCACTACTATATACATACAAACTTTTTAAGTATCGAGAGTGTCACTTTTTGTTGTTTAAAATTTACATTTTCATATAAAAAAAAAAAAAAGAAAAACATTATACATGTTTTTTTTTTTTTTTTTTTATTTATTCAAAATTATATATCTTGTCATTTAATTTTGATGCAAACAATTGAAAGACATAAACAAAGCACTAAATTATCAACAATGCATGACATGAAAATCCTTTGAGATTCATATCAAAAATTGTGACGATCCACAGGATTACAGTTTAAATTGTGGAAATCCAGTGTGTGTGCATGTAACTGTATTGTTATCAGTAAGTACTTAACATTGGTATAAGGCCTAGTGGTTGGTGTGATAGTCAATGTGATGGTCGGTTAGCATTAGATGATGCCTCATGTGTATTGGTCCAAAAGGCGTTTGGATTTGAGGATTCTAGGCTTGAAGTCGTATATGTGACGGCAATATATACGCATCGTAAAGTGATGATCAGATCGGGGACACAGGAAATTGGCCGGATTCGCGGGCAATGGGCCGTGCTGATACGTTGCAGGGTTATACAGTATATATAGAGGAAGACAAAACGATGAAGAAGACTTACACTTACACATTACATACATACATACATATACATGCATATTTATATGGATATATAAGTTAAAAGCAAGAGTGAGATAAACTAACAATTTGTGATATCCACACTTGCTAGTGTGAATATTGTCTCTGTGCTGATATTCACTAGCTTACTTGAGCTTATGTTCTAGAATATTCCTATAACAAATGCAATATAATTTGATAGGTTAGATCAGCAAGAGAACTCACGTTCAATACTAGAGAAAGAGATAATATTGTTTCATGATTATTGAAAGACAAAATGGGACGTACAGCAAAATCATGCAAGTTTACGAGTATAAACCTTCCGGTTCGATGCCAGTTAACATTCGACAAAAGTACTCATAGAATACATATTATCCAAAGGTACATACTAATGTCACGAATTTACCGTAACTCGTAGTATTATAATTAGAAAATTTGATTGCATCAAATATTTGTTGTTTATTTTAAATATAAACAACAAATTAAAACGAAAATTAAATATATTTCTTTTTTTTCTTCACTGCTATTGAATTATTTTTATTTTATTTTGTTTTATTGTTGTATGTTTTTTGTTGAGGTATTTTGAAAATATGAAAAAAGTGAATAGTGATTGGAGAGTTGGTTTCCTTTAGCGATTCAATGTCACCATTAACCGTAGATAAGCCGTCACATCCGGCCAATATTGAATGGTATATATATTGGTAGTTGTAGTTTGCTGGAGGGCATACAGAATATATCCGCGAAATCACCGTTACGGCTATATACACTATATGCATATAGTAAGTTGTGCGGCGGTTGTGCATTAGTGGTACTATTGTGCAAAGCTTCCCTTGCCGGACATGCAAACTCAACCCCTCAAATATATAGTATACAATATTACTTGATGCTATGGTAGTCGGTCAGTGCCTATATGTCTATCAACAATATATTATATGTATAAACTCAAAATTATATACCACCTAGTGTGCATTCACGTTTTGCTCTCATATCTGGCTCATTGCTGGTCAATCTCTCTGTCTCCCTCTCTCTCTCTCTTATTTCTTCCCCTGTTTGAAATGTCACTGACGTGATCGCGGGAAACAATTCTTGATTTCTCTCTATATGCAAACCCAATGATAATGAGTCCATCAACCCTGTAACGACGTTTGCCACCATCTTTGCTCTTAGCAATACAGAGGGTAGCAGGGAGAGAAGTTGGTCCATCAGTGTATACTGTTTCGAATGGATCCTTCAGTTTATATACATTTTCAATGCAAATCCGTATATGTATCTTTCTCTCTCTCTCGTCTTCACACCCTTCTCTTCGAATCACCCTTATATGCTTTTGGATACTGTTACTATTCCAACTTGCTTCTGGTTTTACTCAAGATTCCAATGCAAATGCATCTCCTTGATTATCTTGCATCCTCAAGTAGTCTACAATATACTACTATACTATTCTGATAATCAGAGTCCATTTCGACAAATTGCAAACACTCGATGAGCTACAAATCCATAATCTCAAAATTATCGAACATATGTTTACATTAATTTAATTCAATTCAAAAATAAATAAATAATAAAATAAAATAACCACTCATTTTATAAAATCAAAATATTCTTGCACGCATTTACAAAATCATTAGCATATATTTATATGAACACCTGGTTACTTTTCGTCCATCAATTATTTGCGTAAAATTATCATTTATTTATATTGAATAATTTTTCGCTCAATAGGATTAGATGAGGTCAATTATTGCTAGTTTCAAAAAAAATGATGGTTGCATAGGAATTATTCTAAATGAATTACTTTCAAAAAAGAAAAAAAAAAGGTATCTATAATATTCCTGTTTTTCGAGATTGTCAGCAATATAGACAAGATGAATAATGATATTCCAGTAGGCCAACAACTGGCAGACATCAGACTTCATCAGAATGAAAAGCCTTGAAGGTGCATATATATATATTTAACTGAATGACAAGATGAGATACATAAAGTAACCCGTGTCTGCATCAGTATTATATATAATGATGATGCGACAAATACGTATGCAAAATTATTAAATGTCAGAATATGAAAATAGAGATAGAGAGTATAGATAGTTGGTGTGGTACAGATAGATATTAGAGTTATATTTTTGGGGTTAGTGTATGAGTGTAGCTAAACGAGATGCGTTATACTAGTAAACTGCATGTGGGATCTACATTAGTTGACATTGCCTGGCATAATATTTAGAATTGTATGTTGCAATATGTTAACCCATCAGGCCTATATCGAATTGTGCGTTATGCGTTATATATTCACAAATATATTGGATAGAGCAATGGCAGTCGGACTAGATATGTTAGCCTGGGTATATTATAGCTATATGTTATAGATGTTCCTCAGGGGGTGAAAATATATTCCATATTATGTATATGTATGTGTATTTCTCTTGTTCATTGAGGTTGAAAAGGGGTCGCCACTATGGTACAGCCTGTCAGCGTATGCTAATCACAGTAATAGGGCATGCATTGTGCTCAGTGAAATGATGCTGATATTTGAAATAACGTTGGCGATTTGACTCTTGGTTTTCAAATATTACCTTGTTTTATACTATGAATACATATACATATACATATACATATAAATACCTGTATAATAATAATAACAATAACAATAATAGAAATAATAATTTAGATTGTATTTTATAAGAGTGAGAGAGAAAATGATGAGATCTACTTGTTTACGTAATTATATAACCAACGTCATACATGAAATTATATTTGTGAATCGAGATTGATATTTTGATAACGAGTCGAGGTTATTAACCTTTGCCAGTTAATTTTCAACATTTTATCTTTTCATTGTATTTTCATATACACATACAATTTGTTTTCATTATTAAACTTTTGTTTTGCTTGTTTCAACACTATATATATCTATTTATTGTCAAAATAATTTGAATTTATATATATATATATATAATTTTACATTTGATTGGTTATTTAATTTTAAAATAAAAAATAAACAAAAAGTTTATTTCAATATATAAATTATTTAAAATTTTTGAAAATTCTGTTTTCACCCTTTATAAAATTATCATGTGTACAAACTATTTTTATCGATAAATAGACACTTAATCTTTTTCAATTCATTGGCTTGAGGATAAAGAGCAAAATAAAAAAAATAAAAAATAATAAAAAGCTGTAAAATTTCAAACCGTTTGGGATTCTTTAAAAACATTGAAACACCCTTATTTCACTCGCTTATTGGTTTGCAAAGGGGGATCAAAATGGTTTTCACTTCGTGTATCTGTTTTTTTTTTTTTTTTATATTTATTTATTTTATTTTTATTTTTATTTTTTTGGCTTTTTTTACACAAGGGGGTAGTAGTAGCAGTATTTGGCATGTTAAGTTAGCACGAGACAATATTGCTCCCAGGGTGACACTAGTATCACCAATCGACCCACACTATCCAAGAGACATTATAAATTTCAAGTCAAATGTAGCGTATTGTAATTTCTTTCATGATATCACTTAATGCAATCTATATATACATAAATTACAAGAAATATATATTTGTCGAAAATTACCCTACTTAATAAAATATTTAAAATTTTCTATTTAAAATATAATTGATGCTTGTATTTCAAAATAAAAAATATTTAAACACGTTGTTTCTCAAATATATATATATACATGTTATATATAAATTATATAGTATATATAGTTTGTCATTAACTTGGAGCTTAAAATTTTAGTCTAGATGGGTTAGGCTAATTGAATACAACCAACGAACTATTGACTCAACCACAGCTTATTAAATTGCTTCAACGAGGGCCAAAAGCCACGTTTCTCATCCTTTTACATTGGTATATTTCTATCTCTTACTTTTTCCAACCCTCACCTTAAATTTTAGATTACGATATGCATTGAGAGTGATGAGGGGTCGTTATCATGCCAGACAGACTGAAAATTCACTTTACTATTTTTATAACATATACTTGTGCATGTTACATTGTTATATATTACATATAATATAAAACAATCTTGATGCATTCTCGATTAAAGCTTTAAAAAAATTAATAAATTATTAACAAAAGAATCAACAAAAAATATATAGGATTAGTATGTCTTCCTGTACATATACTCTTGAAATTCTCATTTTCGTTCTCACAAGAAAAAATAAAAAAAATTAAAAGTCGGAGACAAGCAAAAAAAGAATATATATCCGAAAAAAAAAAAGTAAAATAAATACCCTGAAGCAACAGCAAAAATAAGCCTTTAAAGAGTACTGATGAATTTTAAATCAGCTACCTATTGAATTTAGGAAAAACATCTCCATTGCCTGGAGGACTTTTGAGATCTCATATTATTATATATATCTATATTAAATATATATATATGTCTATTTAACTCATTCCCTTCGATTCCCTTAACCAAGTATAACGTACCTTTGAATTTTCATCTCTTAATATATAATACAGAGGCACTAATACCCTGATCACATATTCTCAGGGATGAAAAGCAAATCTTGCGCTTCGAGCGGGTTATAAGAAGCACATTAATTCCATTAGAAAGATGGTCTACCGTCTCTTTTTCTTATTATTATTTTATTTTTTTTTTCTTATTTATTCATTTTTTTTTTTCTGTATAAGGGTGAGGGATATACCCGTTCAAGAACACCAGAGTTATACTCTTGGATCTTGCAAAGTTCCACCTACATATTGCTGACGTTTTTTTTTTTTTTTTTCTTATTTCTCTTTTAGTTTTTTATTTTTTCAACGACGAGAGACTACTGTAATATATACAAATACATAGATAGACTTATGGTTTGGTGATTGTATGTACACGATATGTATGACAAGATATATACCTCTCAAGCAACTCTCTCGCCCTTGTATTCAATCCTTAAATTGCATGGGAACTTGTCTAAAGACGATCCTTTTTACTCGACAAGACTATAAAAAAAAAAGCTTCGTCATTTTTTTTTTTTTTTTTCTCGACATCTTTATTCATCTTTACGCCCCCTTGATCATCCCTCATATCGCAACATTCATTTTTTTTTT
This sequence comes from Lysiphlebus fabarum, assembly GCA_011426435.1. NCBI lineage: Eukaryota > Metazoa > Arthropoda > Insecta > Hymenoptera > Braconidae > Lysiphlebus > Lysiphlebus fabarum. The sequence goes on from WSYQ01001283.1 coordinate 106,345, forward strand.
TTTTCATTATTATATAAGTTATACGTGTCTTATATATGAAATTGTGATTTTTATCGTGAGAATATGAGGATGATCAGCAACGATTATATATACCTGTTAGTTGAATTGTTGCACAGGTTCTATTTAGACACTAAATCTCAATAGAAGAATAGAAAAATTGAATCTATGTATATTTTAAAGATAAAAAAATATATAGAGAGAGAAATTTAGGAAAAAAAAAAAGACGAAACAAACTTATCGAAATCTGAGAACTGAGACTGAGCAATTGTGTATTCAGAATATCCTTTACGCGACACACTTTATATATCCATTTTTTAAAATGAAAACAAAATAAAAAAAAAGTATAGATATATTGTTTAATAATGGAAAGAAAATAAAAAGACAAAAAACAACATGTCATAAGTTTTTTTTTTTTTTTAATATTTTTTTATCATTTTTTTTATTATTTTTGTGTTGAAAGAAAATCAAATGATTGATGGTGCCTAGATTTTTCTTATCGTGTAATGTTTCTCGCAAATGTCAAATATAAAAATCGTATATGATACGTGCGTGTGTACATGTATTATTATTATTTATATATATATATATTTTTTTTTTTTCAATGTATTTGTATTTGTATCTCGTCATATCAGGCTCAGTGACATGTGAGTGGGTATTATTAAATTTTCCTGCTTTTTTTTTTGCCTCATACTTTTCGCGTGTCATTTTTCACTTTGCTACGAGGTCGCCGAATATATTTTACATTAAATATAACCAGGACATTTTTGTTTTTTTTTTTTTTTTTTTTTGGTGAAGCAATAACCCCTGGACTTGGCAATAAGTCAGGGTGTGTTATGCATGATAAAAAAAAAACAAAAATAAAAGTGAAAAGTTTTGAGTCGATATATATCCAAAAAAATATTGTGTATATTTTAAAATAAGTTTATATATATATCTGTGTGAGTTTCACCCCTTGGGGAAATCGCTCTCTAGACCTTTTAAATTGTAAACCGGAAAAAAAGTTGGCTTCTCGACAGAAAAAATAAAAAAAAAAAAAAAATAGAATATAAAAAACTAAAGCAAAAATATCTTTCCATCTTTTTCTCGTTGTTATATAGAAATACTGGTCTTCACCCTCTCATATACTAAACTTGAAACATGTATAAATGCCACACGCAACAACACCATAGTCGCGGGAGCAAAACATGAACCAAAAGGGGAAAATAAAAATAAAAAAAATCGGAAAAAGGAATCTGTTTAAAATATGTTTCTAGCGTTCTGATATGGTCGTTTGCCACGGGGAATAGCTAAATGCTTTTTGCAAAAAGGCATTTAAATCTTTACCTTTCAAGCAAATCATCCCCCTATTATTGTATCCATCACCCCCTTTTATATTTTTTTACTCTTTCTTATATTATTTCTCTAGAATTATACAACCACCCACTAACCCTCTGCACTTGATGTCTTTTTTTTTTTTTTTTTTTTTTTTTTAGATACTATTTTTATAACTTGCACCCTTCTTTTTCTTTTTTTATATTACGAATAAGTAAACTAAAGAAACCATAAGTTGAAAAGAAAATAAATATATAAAATAATAAAAAAGAAAAAATATATATCTATATAGCAAATGCATTATGTCTGCGATGTCTGTTTGCATTTGTTTGTATAACGTATGTCTGTGATCTTGAATTTGTTTGCTATCAATTTTTACAAAAATTTATATATATATATATTTCAAGTAACTGCAAATATTCACGCAGTAAACGCATATCTACTCTTTGTGTATATAGATATATATTCACTTATTTCTTTTGACTATTTTTTTTATTGAGATTGATTCCCAAGGGAAATGGATATACTAAAAATTTACTTTGATTTTTCCTGGTAGATTTTCCATTTTATCCACTGGCTATCTTTCATATTTTATTTATTTATTTTATTATATTTATTTCATTTATTTATTTATCAATATATTTATTTATTTTTTTTTTTTGTCAATAAAAATAAATATCTGATGGGATTTATAGAGTGAGATACAATCTTCAAGTTTTCCAACACTCATATTCATAATACATCATAACTATATAGCAACCATGTTCAACTAAAATACTTAATATTATACCGCAAAATTTTATCTAACTTCTACTGATCATAAATAGCCAACAGGGGTGTTACTTTTTTCTTGCTTTAATTTTTTTTTCTACTATTGTAAGTGAATCACCACCAATCACTTCACTTGAGCCATAAATGAAGATAGAAAATATTTGGTACAAGGGAGAAAAAAAAATAAAATAATAATAAAAGCAAATATACACGTACGATGATGTAAACCCAATGACAAATACACATATAAAAAGTTCATACAGACAATCGATTGTCATCGAAAAACTGATGTGTCCAATACTACTACTACCCTTGACTCTTGCACTCATAGCCCTTTAGACAATCCTCAATTTTTATGAAGCATAAATATCATGAGCTACCAACTTTTGTGTATTATCAAAAATACTTGTGGCAAGATATACTTGAGTTATTTTGATCTACCCATCATTTTTTATTTTTTTCTATCAATCCAATTTCATAACAATTCAATTTTATTCATCTTTTTTATTTTTACCGCCACACATACGTTTATACGATAAAAAAATGTCATCAAAATCTCACGTATATTTTCAATTTTATAATTATTATACTTTTTTATATTTTTTATTTTGAATTCTAAGATAATTTTCTAAATGTTTTTTGTACATTAATTTTATTATAACATTGTATATAATAATTAAAAAATTGCAACAAATTCGATTAAACTATATTATAAATAAAAAAGTATAATAGTTTAGTTAATAGTCATCTGTAATTTTCAGTGCATTATTTTATATCAAAGAGAGTTAAATACACTTAACTTTTGGAATGTCCATTGGAAATAATTGTAGCACTTTTCTACTTTATATATTTTTTTTCTTTTATATTATTTATATCGTCTTTCTATAAGTGAGAGTAAACGAGAGTAATTTCTTTTTTTTTATTATATTATTTTATTTTTTTTCATTTCTATCTGAGATTCTTGGTTGGTGGATGAGCAAGAAAAATTCAGTATACGATCGACAGAAAATCGCATATTGTCAGGCCATCAGTTACTCGTCTCTCATTTATATTTATTTTTATTTTTTCGACTCTTGAAACATCTCAATATATATTTTAACTCTATATATATATATCTTTACCCTCTTTTTTTCTCACCCAACCATTGTATGTATTTCATGCACAAATATGTACATGTGTATATATACATATGAAGATATTTTGTGTTGGTTCCAATAAAATGAAAACCACTCACATCTTTTGTTGTATCAAGGATATACAGTAGCAATATATATATACATATATAGTGTATGTATATGTTTGTAAGGATAACAGGGGGGCAAAAAGACTAGTGGTTGTTATCGGCCATCAGGTTTTATATCCAAAGGGGATAAAATTCATTGTATCTGCCTTTGTCATTCACATTGATATTAAATTGAAAATTGTTGATGATAGATAAAGATGAAAATATGAAAAAGACGAAGAAATAGTTAAAAAAAAATAAAAAAAAATTTCTACTACTATACGAAACGATACTGGATACCGCGTGTTTCACAAAGATTCTATGAAGATTGCATGGGATTTTATTACGGGAGAAATGTTGGTTAATAAAAATGAATACAGACAACGAAGAGAGGGATCATACTTTTTATATTACACAAATACAAAAAAAAAAAAAAAATTCCCTCTATTCACCTTTTTGCACACACAATATTTTTATTTATTTATTTATTTATTTTTTTTTTTTGCGTGCGATATATTTTCGATATCTTTTGATATAAAGACATAGAATGGTAAAAAAATATAATAAAAATAAAAAAGTATAATAAATAAAGGGTGGCTGATTTAAAAGTGACGATTTTAAAAAAAAAAATATAAAATCATAAATTTATATAGACATGAGTATTTTTCATGTTTGAAAAATGATATTTTTTATTTATTTTTTTTTTGCGATAAGGTAAACGATTTCGCGTTTTGTTTGATATATATATATTTTTTTTTTATAAATACAATATTCAGACATTTTCTTGGCGCCATATTATTTCATCATTATAAGGGATAAATATAAATAAATATCTTGTTTATAACACGAGTAATATAATACGTATGTTTTGTTTAATAATTTAAAAAATACCGGATAAAAATTCATTATATATTACGCTTGGTAGAAACTATAATATTGAGTATGTTTGGGTCAATAAGGACCCTGTCTAAAAGTCTTCAGACGGAAAATCCAATGAAATGTATGGGCGCCTCGGGTCGTTCATCAGCCTCTGACTTGAATATTACATTTATAAAAATTTGTTATCATACAATAAAATGAAGCATGAAAAAAAAAAATTTTATAAATAATATAAATATATATTATTTTAAATTGATGTAATTTTTCAAAAAATATATAATCCAGCACAATATGATTAAAAATAAAATAAATGAATGAATAAAAAAAAAAAAACCTATAGAATTTAAAATATCAAACTGTCCAAGTTTAAATTTGTTGATGTAGCAGTATTATATTTTTAGATATATATATATAAAAACCAGCAGTTACATATGAAAAAAATGAAAAAAAAAAAAAAAAAGGATATTAATCTTCCTTATATTCTCTACTATCCTTTTATCTCAAATGACCCCAGTTGACATGAAATTTCAGTTCAATTTTTCACGTAACCAAAAGCGTAAGCTCATTGAACGATTGCATTTCCACACAACTTTTACGTTTTAATCCCAAACATTGTATATATATCGGTGACATGGGATTTTACAAAATTCCAAATTGGTGATTGCTCAATGTCGAAGACAATAATAACATGTGTTTATTCAAAAGACTGATATACACACACATATATACATTATCATGATAACAAAAAAAATATCTATACAAAATAATCTATAAAGAAATTAAAGATGTGTTGAATAAAAATAACAAATAGTATAAAACTTTGATGAAATAAAAAAATGAGGGAATTGATAGTGCCTCTGAGGGAAAAAAAATAAAAAAAATTTACTCAAGGGTCTGACATATTTTCTTACTCTGTGGTGTGTCCTATACCAGGTTGAATTGACTGACATGTCATTTGTAACAATGAAGTAATAAAAAAATAAAAAAAAAAAAAAAGGTCGATAAGATTCTGGCAGTTGTGTCAATGATGATCCCTGGGGCGGTATACACCACACAAAGTGTCAAAGGTTAGACAGAAATTCAAGTTAATCACCCTATCATTTTTATGAATTTTTTTTTTTTTTTTCTCTCATTGGTCTTGGTTATATTTTCTGATTGGTTTTTTTATTTTTTTATATTTTTTAAATCATTTGTCATAGAAATGTCAATGTCACCCAGAGCAATCATACACTCTTTTACTATTGAATAATAAATATTATAAATTAAAATAATAATAAAAAAAAAACAATCGTGACGAACGAAACGATCGATTAAATTTTAATGTGATCCCTGATCAGTATGTCTATTCTCTTGGTTATTATTTTCTATTATTATTTTTTTTTATATATATATTTATAATTTTTTTTTTTGTTCTATTATTTATGTATATGCAAACAGGCACAGTGTGTCGTGTGTGCATTAGTCAGGCTAAATCCATCATGTTTATTATTTATTATTATATATTATAATATCATTTATTATAATTTTTATTTTTCTTGTAGACACATAGATCTGACCTCATTTTAGTTTTTCTCACGTGTGTCTTAAAAAAAAAAAAAAATTTATATGTGTATAAATCAGACCTGGATGTTTGAGCATCTGCATTTATTTGGTAGAAAATTTTAGATGATATAAAAATTTTTTTTAAGAGGTCAGAATGAAGAAGCTCTTGTCTCTTGGTATCATCAAAAATATTATATACTTGCTGAGAATATGTTGATGTTCTCATGTGAGACTACAATGAATTAACAAATGGTTTGATATAAGTCAACCGACAAAGGGCTTGTCTTGTATCTTAAGAAAAAAATAAAAAACAAAAATTTTCTCTCACCAAACTAACAACAGACTCATAATTTTATTTATTTATTTATTTATTTCTTTTTACATGAAACATTCAATAGGCTCAAATAATTCGTCATAGACAGGTATTAAGTTTTGAAAATATTGAATTGACCGGCAAGAGGCGCGTGTCTCAATATTTTTTTATTATATTTTTTTTCTATTTACATTTTTAATGAAATTTAATGAATCATCCGTGTTTATTATATGAGCAATTAATCAATATGATATATTATATTTTTTTTATCAAATATTTTTAAAAAATTAAGCCTATATTTAAAATATTTTTTTAAATGAAATTTATTTTTTTACGTTATTCATTAACGAATTAAAATTTTATAAATTATATATTATGATAAAAAAAATTACCTTATTAATTAAATTATCAAAATAAAAGTATAAAGATTATTATTATTGATTTATTTTCTCTGATGAAAAAAAAAAAAAAAAAAACAATTTTATTGAGATAAAATTATAATTTTGGCAAAAAATTCAATTACTTTACTTTCACGTGTTTACAATTGTTAAAATAAAAAAGAAATCAGAACAATGATACAATGTGCCAATTATCCAAGCTATATATTTACGATAAAATCATAAATAATTTTAAAATTTGAAATAGTTAATGATATATGTTTGCATGGAAATAAATAAACAGGTATATATTTTACAAGGCCATTAGAAAGTTAGGACACAATTTTTCTTTTGACTTAAATAGTTTTTTTTCTTCAATAACCGCCAAAGGTAGTCCATTTGCCTACACTCTTTTTACAAAAAAAAAAAATATATAATAAATAAATAAAAGGACAAAAAAAAAATAAATAAATAAAATATATTGGTGAATATATATTCTACACCTCGGCAGGACTAATTTTATAGTTTCAGTAAGATCGGCATAACAAATTGAAACTAGTATTCAGATTCACAAAGAGAACAAATGTTTGTAAAAATCGTAGTTTTTGTTGACACTTTGATGTTCCGAAAATCACCACCCAGAATATCAAGACCAATATCTCACTCATCCAGTAAATTTTTAATACTTTGTCGGCAAAATTGGTAAAGATCTCAAAACTCAAATTTAAAACTCATTCAGCGATATATTTATTTAATTTTTTTTTTTTCTCTAACAATATGAAATAAAAAAACAATGAAAAAAATTTATTTTTTATACATTATTTTGATATACACATACTGAGAATAGTTTAAACTGACATTGCTAAAATTACCATTGAATTGTCATGTAATATATAAAGATGAAAAAAAAATAAAAAATATGATACGACCACGCACGAAGATTATAACTGAAAAACTAACATAAATAGATCTTGAAAAGCGGTAGATAAAACATAACGATTAAATGTACAAGAAGTTATGTTAAATGCAATTACTGAGGATAATTGTAATAATTGTTGTATATATATTTTTACTATCATTTATATATAAGCATGAGACTTGTTGTGATATTATCCTTTCAATATACCGACATGATGATAAACAATCCAAGAAAGATAAAAGGGCTGTAATAAAACGCCATGTGTCCAGTTGATGGGAAATTCAATGTCCAACCCTCAAACAATCCCTCTTAATTTTTTTATTTTTTATTTTTATCATATAAACATATACATTTTATTTTTTTCCCTTTTTAAATAGTTATTTAGACACTTGTTTGTATGGCAGTTTTTTTTTTTATATGCATAATAATTATCATATATTTTCTTGGTTAATAAAAAAGTTGTCTAAACAATCAAAGATTTCAAAGTTTATTATTAAATATTAATATACCAAACGCAATTATTATATCATTTATATATAATAATAGAAAATATAAATAAAAAAGGATGTATTTATATATAAATTCTTGACATTATATGTAGGGTGTTATCATGTCATTCAATTTTAAATTCATATACATGTATATTATTAAATTTGAATGACATGATAACACCCTCCAAGTATTGCCAAGACTTTTCTTAACATCTTGTATACAATATCTTGTCAATTTTTATTTATATATATAATACATATCAAAAGTAAAGTAAAATATATATCTTTTGTGAATATATACAATATATATATATAATTCGTGAGAAAACTCGTTTGCATGTTTTACCTTAAAACTCTGCACCTGACGCCATTTAAGTCTTTTGTTGGTATTTTTCATATATTTTACTTAATTTTTTTTTATATTATTTCTTAAAACATATAGGTATATATTTGCGTTTGTTTGTTTGTTTCTTTACCCTTTATTCCCACGTTTTTAGAGAGGCCACCATCATTGAATGATTCATATATAAAATCTTCATAAAATATAATGATTCACCTTCAGTTGATGTTTAGTACTGTTAATATACACGATCAATGATGATGAAAAATCATTTGTGTATATACACAGGTGTTTTTTATTTATTTATTTTTATATTATTTTAATGTTAAAATATTAAGATTTTTCATGATCATAAAGATAAGTCATAAATATATAGGGGCTTCTATTTTAGTAAATTGATTGTAACCGTTATATATATATGTCGTTTAAATATTAAAATATAAAATCACCATTCAGTCTAGATAGAGATTGTATTTGATTGAGGTGGCCAAAGAATAATAGCTAGTTAGTTTGATATTGTATTGAATCAACAACTCACAATACACATATATATGCATGACAATAGTCGTTTTTTCAAATCAACGAGCTTCACGCTCTTCAAGATAAACCCCTTTATTTTTTATTTGAAAATATATATATAATAATTTTAGGTTTAGACTGGATAAAAGAAAAATATATATAAAATAATAAAAAAATTATTATTTAACAGTATTTACGGTTGATCATTATTAGTATACATTTATCATCAATATTTTTGCATAATTTATATCATCAATTTGAATGATTCAAGCAAAGACTTGAATAATGATTTTTTTTTTTTTTGTTCTTTTTAATCCTCTTACATTGTATAGTAAAAAAAAAAAAATTTTATTTGATATCATTATTTATTTATTAATTTCTTTAAAACAAATTTTAAAAAAATTAAACTGATTATTGAAGTGACATAAGTCTTTAATATAAAAAGTAATAATATTTAAGATGAATAAAAAAATAAAAAAATAAATTACATTGAACTAGTTTAACAGAATGTCATTATCACACATTGAAAACCAGTTTTATACTATATGTATACTATTGACATTATTATATTAATTTTTTATTATTTTTTATTCAACTGACATGAAAGTGATTAACTCATCTGTACATATAATAACCCGTATATACATATATATATATATTTTTTTTTTTTTACTAAGGTTAGTCGTTAAAAAAAATAAAAAAAAAAGTAATAATAAAAATCATAAAAATATTGAAAATGAAAAAAAATAAAAATTATAATAAAAAAAATCAGTGACATAAAAAATAAATAAGCAAGTTTTAAAAAAATAACATTGTAACATTTATTACATTTTAAAATGAAAAAAAAAAATATATATATATATAACGATCTTGTTTTCTTTATATTTTTTAATCGCTTTGACACCTTGATGGTCATTGTTATACCTGGAAAACGATGAAGAAGATCTCACTGCTTTCAATGTGATAGTTTTTTTTTTTTTTTTTGATGTTACGACGGTTCGGCATATTATTTTAACTACAATAGTATATGAGTCACGCGGATACTAAGATTTTTACAACCTATGGGCTAAATCTATATATCCCTTCATTTTGCTATATACCAATAACGGCCGTTTGTATATATATCTTAAAAGGCCCTTAAGAATGGTACTTAGGGTCTTTCACAGTTGCATAAAGTAAGCACAATGTCGGACTTTTTAAAAGTATATATAAAACTTATAGTGTATACCGACAAATCTAGACACAGTTTAGGTAGGTAAAATAAAAGAATAAGCAGTCTTAAAAATCAAGAAAGATATAACCAATAGAAAAATAAATAAATATATAAAATGTGAAAATAAAAGATATAGAGGTAGCTAAGAAAAGTCGAATCGTTCTGCCTACTTTATTGCCTATATACCGTTGCAAAAGGTAAAATTTACTTGAATAAAATTTTGTTAAAACTATATATAAGGGTGTAGGTATATTTAGATGTATATAGAAACTGAAAATTTGACTCATCTTTACAATATATATCGGCTTTTTTAATGGTTGCAAACACTAATTCAAAAGGATATACGGTTTTTATTTGTGCTACTATATATTATGTTATTTATTTTTTTATTTTTTCTTTTATATTTTTTGACCACCCAACTTGTCAATTGATTGTCCTATTGAGAGGTTGATACATTTATTTTTTTATTCTGTGACCAATTTTCAATTTTAAATGTTTTCTTAACACGAACATTGACCATTTTCTATCTTTATTTTTTATCTTTATTCTTTGCATTTTCGAAAATCATTTGATTTTTTAATACACGTGACTAAAATTACTGAATCCCGTATTTCAAACTGTTAAAATTTTATTTCTATTAAAATATAAAATATATTTATATAAAATTTAATTAAAAAAATTTCATGGACAGTTGTGAATGTAAAAACATTAATGACATTATATGTGGAAATGAGGGTATTAAAATATTTTTATTTTTTTAAATTAAAAATATTAGTGCAATAGAAGTTTGTTTCAGTGGGATGACAACCCACACTTGCATCTTGCATAAATAATACGACATTTGTAAAATATTATTTTCATTCATTGATTTTATTTTTTTTAATATTTATTTTTTATCATAAAAGCTTGAATAAATTAATTTAAATTAATTAAAAAAAAGAAAAAGGAAAGGAAATACTTGAATATTGTTGGTTACTATACGGTTGAGTAATAATTAACTATTTAAATAATTAACTATTTATTTTTCTGTTAATACGTGACAATATATATAAATAAAAATTATATGAATTTTTTATAATATTTTTAAACAGGCTTTATAACAGAGTCTCGTGATATTTTCCCGCTTTTTTACATTGTGATCAATGACTCGAGATTGCCTTGTTACTTTGAACACCACAAATGCAATTTTCATATATTTTATTTGTATATTTCAGTAGCATAATGCATATTAGTATATATTTATAATAAAACCAGTTGTATATATACATATATATATATATAAGTTACAAGAGTATTGTGACATACGAGATTACCTTGGACTTATACATATACATTTTACTGTGCATTGTTGATAATATTGTCTCTTGATTCATCTAACAAGATTCAGTTTTTATATTGTTTTTATATCTTGAACACATCATGTGTTTATATCACCTCGAAATAAAAAATTAATTTTTTATTTTATATATGGATATTGAAGATTAAATTTTTTTATTATTTTCAATTGCATTTATATAAATGATTAATGAAAATTAATAATAATTATAATGTAATGATAGTAATACAAAAGCTATGATTGCATTATTTCATTTTGAAAAATTTCTTAATCGTTGAATGACTCTAACAATGACAACTATATTTATATATTCTAGAATAATTAATTTGTCGTTATTTATACGTCAATGTCAGTATTTACGTCTGATTAGAAAAAAAAAAATGCGTGTTAAGTTTATAAACAGACACGTCATTGTCTTTGTTCAAGTACATATTTTAAAATTTGTAGCGAATCATTTTTTTATATTTTTATTTATTTATTTACCTCTTAGAAAATTCATGATGTAATATATACATATATTGATAATAAATAAAATTAAATATCACGTTTAAAACTAATCGATTATCTTGTAAATCAAACAACCGATTTACTTGAATTTTAATAAATATATTTTCAATTTAACTAACTCGGAAAAGTTTTTATAAATGTTATAAATTACCTTGGTTTATAATTTAATTGAGTAAACAAATTGATAATAACCATAGAAATAATAATTAATGTAAATTGTTTTTAAAAATTATTTCAAAGAAAGAAAAAAAAAAAATACATCATATATATTTCTATGATTACTAAATTTTTAAATTATACTTTCACTATTCTGTGTATTATGAAAATTATCAATAAATTTTTCCCTTTATTTGCGAACAAAACACTTGAAAAAAATAAAAAAATTTCCACCATCAATTATATGCTGTATGTATTTACGTTGTATTATTATTGAATATTTCTTAATTTTTTTGAATTTTGTATATTCAAATGCAAATCATGATGGTAACTCTAATTAAAAGTAGATTATTTAAAAACATTTTATCATGTGATTGTTAAAACACTCATCAATTTTCGGGACCAATTTTTATTATAAATTAATTTTTTTGTAAATTTACATTCATTTATATCTCTTGTTGTTTTGTTGAGTTATAAATTTTTTTTTTTTTTAAATTATTCAATTATTATTAATTAAAAAAAAAACTGACATAAATTAAAACCTTTTAAAATAATAGTATATATGAAAATTACTGAATTATTTTTGTCATGTGTACAAGTATTTTGCTTGCAAGGTAACACACGCCAATCAAAAATATAATTATAGATATATGCATACAATTTTACAACTAATCTATATGTTTAAAATAAATATGTTTTCACTTTTTTTAAAAAATAAACTATATCAACAATAGTTGTTATAGTTATAACAAAAAAAAAATTCACACAGATGGGATTTAAACTAATATTTGTGGGAGTTGATTTATTTTTTTTTATTTTGAATTTTTATAAGTACTTTGAGTGCAAATAGAGTGAAAATTTTATTGATAATTTTCATAGCTCGAAGAATAGTGAAAGTATAATTTAAAAATTTAGTAATCATAGAAATACAATAATAAAAATATAATATACATAAACTCCCTCTAGAAAAACATATGTATTAATTTTATTTATTTATTTATTTTTTTTTCTTTTAAATAATTTTATTATTTAATAAACTATTATTTTATAAGTATTTTTTTTATTATAAATGTTTCGATTAATTTTTAATTTATTTAAAAATACAATCGACAAAGTTATAAAATAAATCAAATAAATTATGATACATCGCATTTTTATTGTTTTTTTGATTGTAATGGGGTCATGTCTAGAAAAAAAATATAAAATAAAATAGCAAAATAAAAAATATATATATTTTGTAGGTCAACATATATAAATAAATTAAAAAATATTATAAAGTGCGTTGACGCAGTTTGCATCTTTGCATCAGAATTTTTTTTTTTATTATTATTTTTTAACTTTATTAATTCTTTTTTACAACTACAAATATAAATAAAGTACACACAACGTGATGTTGTTAATAGTCGCATATATATATGACGAGAGCATAATATAATATTAATACTGTATATATGGAAAAACAGCTTTCTCTCTCAACAAGTTTTTCAGGACATTCAATATACGTAAGAATTAAGTAGATAAACATACGTGTAGTAATACCACACTGTAACACCAGGCAATATACAAATTTATATATATAAATTATCATTATTATTATCATTATTATTATTATTATTGTAAAGTGTATAAACCAATACTCTAAATGTGACTTAACCACATGTAAACACAGGGGGAGGATATTAATATTTTTATACTTATTGACACTGGCTTAATGAAAAATAAATAAATAAAGTCACGTGTGTGTCCTTGGTTATATATTAAATGATAGATATATATTTCCGCAAATAATAATAAATGAAATAAGAAAAATAATTCAACGCATTATTGATCATAGATATTTATATGGAAAAAATAAAAAAAAATTAACAAACATTGTAGATCCAAACTCTTTTGCAGTTTGTAAATTATTGTTTAGTTTATACGCCATATAACGGCACTTTGACCGGCTGTCATTATTTATCTGTCGATCTTACACTGTGACTTGAGACTATAGTTGCATTTATGCTGCTGTTAACTTATAGAATACGTATAAGATATTAGACAAGCCCCTTGGGTTAAATATAAAAAAATTCCATATGAAAATAAATAATAATAAAAAAAACTATTTATTTTCTTTCATTATTCGCGTGCGCGGGTGAACATATTTGCTAATGGGCCGTGCAATATGTTTATAAATCTATAAAAAAAAAAAAATTATATTTAAAATAAAAATATATTAATTTTTTTAAATGTATATATTATGTTTAAGTACAATTTTGTTAAATATGAAAGTATAAGGTTAAACTGTAATTCTTAAAATTACAGTTGTTAAAAAAAAAGTTTTAAAAAAAATATAAAAAATATATAGCAAAGTTGAATTAGATATATCATTCAAAGTAGGAAGTCAACTTTGAAATAAAAAATCATAATATTTTTATTATATCTGGAGTATATTAAATTATTTATAAAAATTTATAAACGATATATAGTTTATATGTAGCATATAAATATAAATATGTGTACAAATTGTAATACAATGTACATGTATTTTATATATAAGCCTTGGAAAATTATTAGTGTGACCTTCGAGGTAACATAACGAGTAATTGGCAAGCTTTTTGGGTGTAATGTAATATTGGTACATGGTACAGGAGGAGTAAAGTAGTCAAGAGAACACTTGACTCTAGTAAGAGTTTATGAGCATGACCATATACATATACACAAAGTTAATTCAATTGGGAGCTATAATACTCAATCCCACAATACACCCATAACCCTGATTATCTATACCCTCCATTGGACAATAATCAAGGTTCAGTAGCTAGTGAAAACGATTCAATACTGATTAAAAGCACTCAGTAGCACAAGATATCAGTTGTTAATTTAACCAAAAAAATAATAAAAAAAATTTTATATACCTATATAATATTAAAAATATATAATAACAACAAAAATTGTTGTTATATGGATTTTATATTACACATATATAACCAGTAGTTTATATTTTTCTTTGTCTTGAAAAAACCACTTTTGTCGAAGATACTGAGAGACGTTATGTATTTTTTTTTTATTTCTTTTCTTTATTTTTTTCCCTTTCAAAGCAATTTTATCTAAAGTGAAAAGACTGGAGAGCCATTAGGATTAGTTCTCAGCTTCTCAGTTCGTTCACCGTTCACAGTGAAAACAATAGGCCTCGATTGTTTGTATTTTTTTTTATTAACTCGCGGTAAGCAATAATCGCGCACGCGCCAAATAATTTTTTTTTTTTTTTTTTGATGAGGTTTGAATTAACTGCACAGTAGAAAAATAAAAATAATAAATAAAAATGTTAAATAATATAAATAGGTTAAATAGAATCATGAGTAAATTTATTTCTTTCTCTTTAATTTTTTTATATTTTTTTCTTTGCATCATTTCACTCATTTTGTCACTTGACTTGATATTTATTAAATTACATGTGGTATATATTTGAAAATATATATATCAATAAATTACTTGTTGACGCCCATATCTTTATTATTATCATACTTTAAATTATGTTTCTATTCAATTTTTTTTAATCTTCATATTTTATTACTTTGTCTATTTGAAGATAAAGGATATGCTTTGATTCACTGTAGAAAATTTAACGCACTACTGAGATTTACCATACATTTTTTTAATTTCAATCATGTTTATTAAAAATATATAAAGAATTAAAGAAAATTTTATGTCACTGTAATATGTTCCATATTATGATAAAATTAATTTTACATTTTAATGTCTCATTAGAAGCCACAAATCAGTAGTCGTTTATAAAAATATGAAATATGAATTGCATATAAATATAGTTGGGGACTTTCCCTCGTTAGATGATTTATGATGAAATACATATATTCAAATCTTTTTATTTATATTAAAAAAAAAAAAAAAATAGATATTTTTGCAATATACCAAGTGACAATATGCAAATTTTTATATATATATCCAAAACTATTTAGATATATTAGAAAAATAAAAAAGCAATGATATATTTTGAGTTGAATGTACTGTAAATTCGGAAATTAAGTAAAATGAAATTTTCATTAAAAAAAAAAAAAGTTTAATTTCCGTATTGACATCAATTTACAAAATACCGGATGGAAATTTAAAATTCAATGATGCATGATAAAAAAGTTTTTGATTTAAAAATGATTGAATAATAATGAACAAAAATATATACCTATATATATTTATATTTGATGATGATAGAAAATAATAATAATAATGATAAATAAATGATATTCATCGAAGCGAGGTGTTGTATATATCTTATACTATAAATTCTCTTTGAACTACCAACTTTGTTGGGTAAATGCGTGTAACGTGTAACATAATAACTGTGTCATCTCCCTTTCAATGTACTCATCTCCCTTTTCCTAGTTAGATGTTTCATGCTCATCCAATCACAAATAGGTGTATATATATATAAAAATCAGTTTTGCTGTTACAACTTGTCTCTTATCTTTCGCATTTCCCTTTCTCGCTGTGGCTTATCCTACACTCTCATATAATCTAACTATCATTATAAATATATGTACATGTATATATGCATTTCATCTCCCACATGGGTACCACACTGTCTGCCACTGGCTTGATTGGATCCACTTAAATGACTATACGTTGTGCGACATAACATCCTATGGTAAAGTGCGTTTAGTTGCGTCATAATAAACCTGAACAAACTCACAAGTATCATGAAAATTAAAATAAATAACAAACAATATTCACTATATCAAATTATAAATGAAAAACCATCATAATTTTATATTTAAAAAAAAAAAAAAAGTTAAATTTTATATTTAATAAATTTATTTTATTTATTTTTTTTGATTCATTATCAATGTATAATTGAAGAAATATGTATATATATATATAAAATAAACATTTATGACATCATGTTTATTTACATATACACAACTATTTTTCTATTATGAAATATTAACTTTTTTATTTTTAATTTTAAAATGACTTTTTTTAAAAGACATTAAGTGAGTTTTATATGACCAGTTATACTAGACGCACATCATTGTATCAGTATTGGTCAAGAGAGGAAAAGGGGGAATAGAAAATAATAAAATAATAATAAAGAAAAAACAAGAGTGTAACTCTCCTATGGGTTGTTCTCGTAAACGTTAAGTGGACTATAGCTAGTGTAAAAGCCTAATGACTTGAAAGACCCAGATTATTTTATTATCACGTCACCAGTGATTTTTGTATATGTATATATACGCGAATGAAAACGAACTCATAAAATCAAAATGTCTATATACCTCCCTGTTGTATATGTTTTTCTATATAACTATGTAGTTTTGAAAATTTCACTCATGTTTATGTTCTCCCTCTTTTTGATGATAATAAAATTTCATGACGTTTGCAAAAATTTTATCGATATATACTTGGACTTTTAGTCATTTGAAAAATAATCTTAATTAGTTTCTTTATTTGAAAATTAAAATTTTGTTTTATGCAGAATAATTTTTTTTAACTAAATATCAAATTTTAATAATCATTGAATGATTGAGACATATAATGGAAAAAAAAAAAATTAGAAAATAATTAATTTTTTACATTTTTTATTTCATTATAATAATTAATGTATTTGACATTATCATTATTTCAAACAAAGTATATATTTAATGTTACGTTGTATATTATCTATCGTGTCATACGTCTAGTGTGTTTTACAATCTAATAAGTTTCTCATTGACAACTTTATTGTAATAAAATCTAACAAGTAATTATACATTTATCGAGGATGAGATAAACATATACATTGTAGTTAATTGATTTTTCTTAATTTAAAAATTTCAAAAGTTGAAAAATAATTTAACTGCATTTATGCAAATATCAATACTTTAATTGAAATAAAAAACCAATGAACTACTGTATAATCTTAAACTGTGTAAAATTAAAATTATATATATATACAGTGGGTATTTATTTTATTTTTAAGAGAAAATTAAAAGTACCTCATGAATCGAATACTGCTTCTAATCTCATTTAAGTGTATTTGAGATAATGGTGTCTTGGAGAATTGCAATATACCAAACTCAAATATACCATTTTGAGCCACTTTAAAAAGTCATAAATCAGTATTATAGGGGCCCCCATCAAAAACTTGATTCTATATATCCATATACCTATTTCAACTGAACGACAAAACGACCAGTCAATGCAATAACAAGCAAATCGATCGAATGATTATCACTAAAAGTTTTTTTTCCGTCAATAAAAATATCTCAAACTACTTGAAAAATATATAAAATCATGAGGATAATTAAAATCTTTTCATGATAATATCATACATATAATTCTAAGTGTGAAATTTTTTTTTTTTTTTTTTTCTTTCTTTTTTATAACACCTACATTCATTTACTATAACTTGCACATAATAATATCGATTTATAAAAATTTATCAGTATGATAAAAAGTAATCTAAAATTTTATTGAAAAAAAATAAAAACATAGCAGTTTTATTTTTTTCTTTATATATATATATATAATTTAAAATGAAATTTTTCAATTTAAATTACTTGAAAATGTCTTTTAAATTAAATTTTATTTCATACGAATTTTATTTTGTGCGAGCAAGGGTTGATAAATGTTGTAGAAGAAGAATATAAGTTAAAAACGGGGGGGTTAAAATATATAAGATAAAATACGTCTTATTAAAGTAACAATGATGTAAATTAATTTAAGAAAAGTAAGTCGTCTGGAATATAGTTGAAAGAAAAAAGAATTTGATCAAAGAAAATGAAATATCCAGAAATTTATTTTAGCCACATCTGCAATAATTAAATATATAAAAAAACTTTTAAAGAAAAATTATTAAACCCTTTTTCTTTTTTTAATACAAAGAATTATATATAAAATACCATAGTATACATTTATCTTCTTTGAATATATAACAAATAATAAAAATAGAAAAAAAAAACAAAATTTAAATTGAATAAATGGTTTAAACTATATATATATAGCTTTAAATTAATGCAGTCTCAGGTGGATTTTGTATTAGTAAAATCTGGCATATTTTATCAACGTAAATTGTCTTGATATTGAGGGTTGTCCTCAATAATGACAAACATTATCATACGTACGACCTACTTATGAGAAAACCCTGGATTAAACACCCTTATTTTTGGGGGTGTGTTTGCATGACAACCATATTTGAATTCCAGTTTGTCTCAGGTGTCACGTTGTATTGTCTAGGAGTGTGAATTGCCAGAGAATACATTAAAATATACATACATATATATGAGCTCTGTGATAATTAAGATTTCTCATCGGGTTATATCATCAACATCATCACCCCTATATGACAGTATAAAAATAAAAACTTATATTATTTCAACAATAATACAAGTTGTATACCATATTATATTATTAAAATGAATTAAAAAGTATAAAAATTAAAAAAAAAAAAATATAATTAAATGTCAATGGCAAATAAAACTATTAATCTTTTATTTATCTGATTTATATATTTACTTTATCTAAGGCTATGACCTACTTATATTTATATATTTTCATAGTTAAAATAAATTCTATAGATATATAAATATGTCGGGAATATATTTATATATCTACAAAAAGTTTATATACACTCGTTATTTTTGTATAAAAAAAAAAAAAAAAAAAAGCCCAGTAGCAAGCATTTTACGTTATCTCAATTCAACTTGATAACAAATCAACTTATATCTCCACATTTTTAATTTTTTTTTTTTTGTTCTATACAAGTTATTTGTTTTCATCATTGGATTTTTTTTTTATTTTTTTTATTTTCAAGATATAGTTATTTATTAAATAAAAAATAAATAAAAATTCTATAGTTATATCGTTTATATATAAATAAAAAATATCATTTGGTAATTCAGGAAGAAAAACACATATTCATGTTATATTTCAAATGAAAATAAATATAAATATATAATTATATGTATATGTATTTTTTTTTTTATTTTTTTTTTTGTAGATTTATATATAAATTACTAGTTTCAATGTAGATATATTTATTTTTCACCCTTTCCAAAGAGACAAAAGCCTCATGTGACGTTTGATTGGCATTTTATTTTATCAAGTATTTATTTCATCTTTTGTAAAGTATATACATGCAACTTGTTCATGTCAAAAACCTGACTATATGTTGAATTCAATTGCCTACTGTGTTGTGAATCTTATGTTAAAGTTAGACACACATATATATACAGAAAAAACAACGTCGGTGGCAGTAAAAGACACATACTCTATTATATATTACGAAAGTCACGATTTTATATATACATATTTATTTATTTTTTTTTTCTATAAAATTGAATATAAACATTGCAATCTAGCAAACTGCGTGTGATACTAAAATGTCCAATATTTTAAATTTACTTATAATAATATATGATTTTATCCGGAAAATTGGTTTATTATAAACTCGCAACTGATCTCATCAAATATTATCGCCCAATAAAATTTTTCATAAACCTCACATGTAATATCAATGAAAATTATGTATATATTTATTTTTTTTTATTTTTTATGTTAGTTGATTTAAAAACACAAGTGTATGTCTACCATAAATTTCTAGAATTACGTAATTATATGCTACTTGTGCTTATGACACCATGAAAAAAGCCGCAAAAATATATTTAACTGAACAAAAGAAGTTGTACAGTAGATTGGCCAATCATTATGTTCATAAAAAATAAATAAATAATATAAAATAAAATAAAAAAAAGTATATTTATATATATAAATCTGTGTAAATGACTCGGTCGCGACTAAGATCTTTTGAATTTTTATTTTGTAGTTTTGAAAAAAAAAAAAAAAAACATTTACATCGCATTCAATTCATTTTTTAATTATTACTATTTATTTAATTTTAATTAAAAAAATTTAAACGTTATTCTTTTTTAATTCTACATTTGTTTACATGATTTTTTTTATAATTTAATATAAATTTGTGTAAAATATACCACCACATCAGAGGTAGTTAGAGATTGCTTCAAGGTTCAGTCCTTCGTGTTAACCTGGATCAATTTGAAGGACATATATACGCTGACTGACTGGAATAATAGCTTATTGAATTGCAGGAAAAGCCATCAGATTTATATTATATATTCATTTATATATTTATTTATTATATTTATATGAAGGAGGAGCCCTTTGTGATGCTGAATAAAATAATATATGTATGTTAAATGAAAGTTAGCTAGTCTAGCCCTGAGCTGAATTAACGCGGTTGAACCAATTACTTGATGGCTAACAACAGCATAAAAATATTAAAAACTTACCAGCGCAATAATAGTCGCAAATTAATGCAGTTTAAAAGTTATCTCGTAAAAATAATTACATCATCATATACCTTGTTCATTTTACCTGATGTCGATTTATCTTTATACTTTTTAAAAAATATTATTATTTATTTTTATTTTATTTCTATAGCTGTAGAGTAGATTGATAATTATAAAGATAATTATTTAATATATATAACTAAATGAATTTAAATTATATTCTAAGCAAAAAAATTAATAATACTAAATACAATGAGGTTATTGAGATGCGTGAATATTTAAAATATGGTAAACCGACAATTTAAATTGACCGAGAAAACACCAGTGGCAAACGTTAGTGGTTTATTTTGATATACAAACTTACACTTCTTTGATATAATAACGGTAATTCAATATACTATAAGCTTTTCGTAACCAATGTTAATATTTATCTACTATATTATTACACACATGTATACATGTGATGGTAAAAAATAGTCCATAACACCTTCTAGATGACCGCTGGCTGATCAACATCAACTTGATCTTAATATATATAGCTAAGAAATATATATATAATTGCAACAACAAAACTGTAACTTAAAAAAAAAAATATTTATTAGCTACAGTTAAATAAACTACTATACAATTGTAAAAATAATTATTTCCGTGTTAGTAAATTTTGTTATTTTATTTATTTATTTATTTTTTTATTATTTTAAATATTATATTATTATCAATATTTTTAGTTAACTTTCTCATTATTATTATACATGTATATGGTATATTACTGTATAAATTAAAAATTAAATATTATTAATATTTTTTGGTAATTTTTAAAATATAATAAAATAATAATGTTAGTATATATAATATTATTTTATTTTATTTTTATTTAAATAATTATGAAAAATAAAAATAAAAATGAACGAAAGTTGAAATATTGTTACTGCGCAAAAACTTTGTTATATACACAGAGCAATATCTTTCATTTTATCTTGCTGTTTATAATGTTTAAATAAAAATAATAATAATAATAATGATAATAAAAATAAAATAAAATTTTATACTCTCAGGTATAATGTGACAAGAAAAAAAGGGGTCATATCAGTCACTTTCATTCGATTTATTTGTTCAGGAAAAATAAAAAAAAAAAAAATTATTTCTAGATTTATTTTTTTAACATTACAAGTTTAAAATTATCATTATTATTTTTAAATATTTATTTATTATATATATATTTTTTTATCTTTTATTATTGTTAATATATATTTTTTTATCGTTAAAAATAAAATTGATACTTTCCTTAATCATTTAGTTCCTTTTTTTTTTTTTTTTTTGCTATACATAAACCTGAAAAAAAAATAGCTATAAAATTAAATGCAAACAATTAGCAAATAGTATATATCGCGGCCAAGGTTACTATGTTGTACTCCTTTGATGCATTTAACTCCTAGAACAATGAAATTTATGCAACCCCCTGAAGAGGACCAACATCACCATACGTAAATAATCATTATGTTGCATTTTTTTTTATTATTTTTTCACTTTAAACTTGCGTGTTAAAAATGTTAATTTCTAACCGTGGCCATTGTTCCATGCCAAAGAGCATCACAATATATTTTTTTGCCTCATTCGCGGCAACGTTCATGGACACATTTAACATGTGTACACACGTAATACAAGCTTCCGGTTCACACGGAACAAAAAAAAAAAATCGATGAAAAAGTATCGTCATTTATTTTGCTCACTATCAACAAAAACAATATAATACACAAATGATTAAAAACCACTGATTAAAAAAAATTTTTAAAAAATATATAAATTAAAAATTGGAATACATTGATCAATCAATTTAATGAAAAATCAAAATTGATGAAGTTAAATTGGCAATCAGTTCATCACTTTGATTACAGTATTTTTTTTATTTGTATATATACACACAAATATTTGATAAATATTTTTAATTTTAATTTATGAACAAAAGCCATAACCAATTAAACGAAAAATAAAAAATTCAATTGATTACTTTATATAATAGAGGGAAAGATTAAATATAAAATTCAAGATAAAAAATTAAAAAAATGACATGAATAAATCTATATTATATGATTGTTAATCAAGTCTATACATAAAATTCAAAAATATCAAATGAATGTTTAATGCATATGTTGAAAAGTTTGTTGATATAATTATACCTGTCAATATATATATATTCTGGATGTATAAATATAATCAGCTTGTAAGGTTAACTGTTAATACATGCTTCGTTGCCCAATGCGTCCTCGGTAAATAAACTAATCACTCTCGATGTCGTTGATAATAGTCAATCGTCAAATCACATAGCCAATTGAACAATATATTTATTTAATTTACATCTTTTTTGTTTACATAAAAATTTACACGTACGTGTTGTTGCTTCTTCAATTTAATAATTCATAATTATATCAAAATTTATCATCTTTAAATACAAGCTCTTTGTTTATAACTGAATAAAACATATTTATTATTAAATTAAATAATATTAAATAAAAAAAAATTAGTAAATAAATATTTATTTGAAATAATAAATATACCTATATATATATATATAAATAACACATGATAAAATAAAAAAATTAAATTTATATAATAAATTATAAATAATAAAAATAAATAATCATTAAATTTCAATTTGTTTTATAAAACTATATAATAAATATGTTTTCATGTTGTTATCGTTTTTTTTTTTTTTTTTTTTTTTACCATATATATATTACTGAGAAAGTCTTGATACGTGATGTTGGAGATTTGTTTTGAATCGACAAATAGTATATGTAGTGGACGTCGTATGTCAGATGTTAATTAAGGCCAAGGAACGGAAAATTTTGTTCTCTGTATATATACATCAATATATTATACTGATGCATAATATACCTGTGCAAAATATATTTATTATTTTTTATATTTTAAATAATTTTTAGTTAAGAGGGTGTTGCAAAGGTAATACTTGGGCGAGTCAATTCATATTTTATCTAACTATTTAATATTATAATTTTTTTTTCAAATATATTAAATCAAAAAAACATAATTTAAAATATAAACTTTTACACACAACGATTGTGATATATCGTATGTGTTTTTATTTGAAAAACTTTGTTTATGCATATAAACACACACAGACATATATATATATATTTATTAAATATAAATAAATAAAATTTATTCTTTGGGAATATATTTGTTATGACGGCTTAACAACTCTCAATATTGCAAAGTAGTTTTACTGCAAGTGATTGCATAACAAGCATCATGTAAATTTTAAAAAATCATCGAAAATTATACACAATATATTAACAGCACTGGGTGAAAAAAGTTTGATTAAGTTTTTACTTAACAAAAATACCAATTGATTTATCAACATGAAAACAAAGAAGGCAGGTTATTTGTACGCATACATATGAATATAGGTATATACGTAACTGGGAAAACTTTTAAAGGACAACAACATCGACATATATATATATATATAAAACATAAAAATTTATCTACATATTGTGTATATAAATATATATAAATATGGATACTAAATGCCAACATCAGTGATGTCTGATGCAAGACATCATTCTGTACACCCGCAAACCTCTCCCAGCTTTTCATCATCTTATCTCTTTTAAACCAAACACTCACACACACACTATATATTTTACCCATAAAATCTATAGGTATTATAATAAAAATGCATAATATTTTTATAAAAATATTTTTTTAACAAAAAAAAATTTCATATAAAAATATCGGGTCGAAGAACCCATATGTATTCATAGCAATGTGAATTCATCCAGGAATAAATCCGTAAGAAAAACGAGGATGAAATAAACAAAAAAAAAAAAATATACTAAAAAGGTCCTGAACTCTAAGATGCAAGAAGGTGTAAAGTAAATATATATATCCAAAAGTTTTCAACTATAATACGACTTTACTTTATTCTCAATGATCATGGTTGTTGTGAAAATGAAAAAGAAAATATATTTTTAGTAGATTTGTTGCATTTGTATCATCATCGTAGTTATCGTCCAAGTTCTTTGACTCTAAAGCAACGTTTTACTGAATATATATATATTTATATTTTTTTTTTATTTACAGACAACACGCGCTTATTTGACTTGCTAATATTGTTGAGGCCTTGTACCATCAACTTGATTCTTTTTTTTAAATTCTCACAGTCATATTGCCACTATTAAATAGATCCTGATTGTTCTTTTACGTATTTATATATATATTTTTTATTTATCCATTAAATAATTTTATCAGTAAATCTCTTTTTTTTTTTTTATTTTGTCTACTTGTTTTGTATATTCATATATATTATCAATTTTTTTTTTATTGCATCAAATTTTTTGATAATATTTAAATTTTAAAAAATTTTCTATTAAAGTTTTTTTGAATAAATTAGTTTATATACTTTTTGTTATTTTATTATATGAATGTAAATGTTTAATAATATTAAAGTTTGTAAAAGTGAGGAAATGGGTTGTGATTGTGGTAGGTCCTGAAACACGAACAATGTCAATATCCTCTTATTATATTTAGGACGTTGACTCAATTTAACCGAGTCAGGATGTGCGTCATCACCACTCATATATATATATATATTTTTTTTTAGTTTACTTTCAAAGTGACAACGACACTTTTACACGAGTATTTTTTTTCAACTGTTTTTTTTATTATTATTATTTTTTCCAATTTTCATCTACTGGTATTTTCAAATCTACCAAAGACATGGGTACCCATCACGTTATCCTTCTTAAGGTTTATATCTGTATGAGTTTAAAAAAGTTCTTTAGTTTTATTTGACAATATGAGAGTAACAAAATGTACAAGTATCTTTTTTCGTATTACGATTTCTGTACACTGACCTCACTCAAGGTCTTATCTGTATGGTGCGTCCCGCGAACGATATACTCCTGACCAATCAAGAAGCTTTTATTTTCTACATTTACTTGTCTTTTATTTTTATTTATTTATTTATTTATTTTTTTTTTGTTTCTTATGCACATGTGTTTTTTTTTCTTTATCTGTCTTTTTCAATGTCTAAAATGAAAATGACCAGTGACAAAATTGTGTCGTCTTGGTTCATTGACTTTAAAACGTTATTTTATTTTTTTTTTTTTGGATATATAAAAAGAATAAGTTGATAAAACGAAAAATTTTTATTTTCAACGTTTATGGATATCATTTTGATTTATCTACACTGGTGACTCCATTTACTTCCGGAATTTCAATCTAACTCGACACTTTTATTTCACATGAGATAGATCCTAACTTTGACTTTATTGAATTCAATTGTAAACGAGAATAAAAAAACTTTTATTTTATTTTCTTCACTTTTATATTTATCTTATAATAAAAAAAAAAAAAAACCATGCAATTTTGGTGCAAATATTTTGAATCTAAATTAATTATTTCCGGAGTATATAATTCTGATAAAGTATATAATATAATAAAAAATAAAAATGCAAGTTAATTTCTTTCTTCTTTTATTCAATCTGTATATGCATTAGCAATAACATATGCTGACAAGCATCTAAATATATTTTCATTGGAAAATATATTACAAGCAGTGTTTCAATTTACAAACTTTGATGGCAATATTTGATTGACGACAATTCATCAGATGATATATTTCGCAAATTAATCATAACAACACAAATCAAATAAACATCTTGCTATAAATAAATATATATAAATGTTGAAAGTGACTTGAGGCACGCTTTTATCTCGTGCTATATATGCGTTTCATCAGACCTTGATATATACTACTTATTTTTTTTTTTTTTCGAAAAATAAATTTGAACCCGTTATAGTATAAACAACATATACTATCAAAAATATTTATTCACTTACATACAAAAGGATCTTATCGCATGTCGCAGCATGTACAAGCTCCAAAAAAAAAATAAAAAAAATTGATTGTTTTCTTTTGTTCATATTTTATTTTTTCTTGGAACAATATGTAAGTGTACCTCATTCTTTTTTAGAATGATAACGTAATTTCGATTTTTCCAAGAAATTAATTTATATATTTGTTAAAAGATAGTGAGTTTATTCATAAATTGCATATCTATTGAAGTGAACCAAATGATATTGCATTGTTATTATTTGTTCAGCATATTTGGTGAATTACTTGCACATTTTGTAAGTTTATTAATTCTTTTAAATATTTTTATTTTCATGATTTACGCATTTGTCGAAACTAATCTTTATTTATTATATTAATATATGAAAAAAAAATGACATCCACATTTATATACTTTCACTTGAATCAATGGAAAATATATTTTTTAAATTAATATATTTCTGTATAAGACAAATAATAAATGGCAATGAGATTTTTTTTAAGATTGTTGTATAGAGGTCAAATAAAATTATCCTGTCAAGTTTTAACACATGTATTATGTGATATATATTTATATGTATATCGAAAAGTGATGGGTTTGCTTGAGGGCAATCAAACATCAGTCATAAATAATTGTGTTCGTTCAGGGTAATAATACGATATACATTGTATTAGTTTAGTTTTAATAGTTTATAGTAACTGCGTATTCCATTATGCATATATATATATATTTTTTTTTTTATGTATTAATAAAGTTTTATAATATTAGTGAGATCACTGACGCTAATTCTCCAAGGTCACTCCAATCATCTCACTATCACTTATGCATAAAAATTATCTATATTTTTATCCCAATATAAATTATCATAAATTAATTTTATCAACATATAAATGTACATGTAGAAAATAAATATTAATATGACAAGACTATCACCTCAATTTCATCATACAATATTTTAAGACGTAGTATTTTCTTGATTTTATTTTTATAATATATTTACGTATTTTATTTGTTGGTAATAAGTTATAAAATATTTGGATTTTTTTTTTTTGTATCAAAGGGGTAAAATGTTTATATGCATTTTTAAAAATTTTTTCTGTTAGGTTCCTTGAAAATTTTCTTTCAAGGAAGTGGATCCTCTAACCTTCAGTCAAACTAGACAATTTCATGCGTTTATTTTTTTCCTTTCTCTTATTATTTTTTTATCATCATTTTATATTATTTGTATATCACAAGTAAATAGAATGTTTTTTTTTTTCGATATTAAATAAGTAAAAAAATTTTTTATTTGACTGTACACAATCTCGTGCAAGTTGAGACACGTTTTATTAACAATCTTTTTTTGGCTTCTCATTTTCAAGATTACAACGAAATACTATCAAGCAAATTGTGGTCAGACTTTATTTCCTCAGTGCCTTCATCATTTTTATATATACAGTCCCATCTAAAAAATAAAATATTAAATATTAAAATATATATATATATATTCATTTTATCCAATAAAGTAATAAATTTAAAAAAAAAAAAATAATAAGAAAAAATAGATGAAAAAAAATAAAAAAATTAATTCAAATAATTTAGTAAATTTAAATGAAAGGGAAAAAAAAAATTAAATTAAATTTATAAATAAAACATTTCAATGTTATGATAAAAAGTGTCGACAGTGACTGTACATGATCGTGCAGGCTGAGACACGTTTATTGAAGACGAGTAATAATTTATCTCTCTCATATATTCTCATTATCAATATAAATTCAACTCTCTTACTCTTTAATAAACTCTCGCAATTCTCGTCGTCTTGTTTTTGCGGTTGATTAAGTTTGCCAGTGTATATGTATGCAAGTGAGTCCCGGTCATTCGCCACTTTTTTATTTATTTATTTATTTATTATTATTATTTTTTCTTCTTTTTCTATCATCTGACGTGTATATATATGAGCAAGATCATATCATACATATCAAGCATCAAACTGAGAAAGATGCCAATAAAAATCATATATTTTTTTCCAGTGCAATAGACACGCAATGTATTATAAACTTCATGTATATATATATCCACTTGTATATATATATTTTTTTAAATTTATTTTCTCTTTGCAAATTTTTTTATTTTTTTTTTCATCATTATTATTTATTTTCATCGAGCTTTTGGTCTACCATTATTGATGCTTTTTATTGCAATTTACCAGATGAATAGAAACCAGCATCACCACTTGCTATATTAAAAATAAAAAAAAATAAAAAAATCATCAAGTTAAATATATATATAAAATTTTTTTTTATTTGATTATTGTAGTATCGTTGTTATTGGTGTCTTTTTTATTTGTTTAACTATTGTCGTGTCTTGTCGTTGTCGTGGCTATATACAAAACAACCTCTTTCTCCACCACCATCATCTCTATCACCCTGTGAGTAAAATCGTCCTTGATCCGTGGGTCACGCTTCATGTATATAATCGTGTGTACATTTATTTAGTAAGCAATATATATATATATATATATGATACAAAAGTGCAGTGGTCGTCCAAGAGTTGGTAAATAAACAAATATAAATAAAAAAAATAAATAAATAAACAAATAAAAACTTGATTCTCGCGTATCGTATTGAAAGCTACTATATACTACTCACGTCAACTTGTTATCGTCTTCAGCACGTGGTCACACTGTATATACAATATGACGTCACAAAAAAAATAATATATATATATGTACATGATCTTGTTCTCATTGAAAACTTTCAATTTATAATTTATGAGACAATTATAAATATAACTTGTACCCAAGATGTTATTCTTAATAAATTTCATAATATAATAAATAATATTTGATTTTTATTGAGATGATGAATTTATTTTTTACATACACATATATTTTCAATTAATATATAGATTGCTTTTTTTTTTTTTTTTGTTTATTACATATTATTAAAGTATAGATATAATAGCGTGAAAAAATATATTAATAATTTATTATTACAAAGAAAAAAAAAAAAAAAAAAAAAGTTCATTGGCTTTTATTGAGAAAATTAAATTGAATTTAATTATTTTAAATATAATTTTGAAAATAAATATTAAATAAAAAACACTGCAATTTCATGGCAATTGTAAATTAAAAGTTTTTAATATTTCAAGTGTTGCGTATATATATATATATACAACGAATAAAAAGGTAGCAACATTGTTATTAAATTACAATAAGCTTATAATAACAGAGAAAGTACAGAACTCGTGCTATAGTTTTATGAGTTCTGTAAGATTTGATATATTGCTACATATATATGTATCAAATATATGTACTTGTCATGTATGTATTTGATATGTATAATTATATATTTTTGTCATAAAATATAAATAATATTGTGCGCAGTAACACTTATTTTAAAGTGTATCTAATGTATGTATAATTACACTCAAGTGACAACTGAACCGAGCTTTAAATTTTTTTTTTCATTTCAATTTTTATAATTACTAATTAATATCTATATTTTTTTTGTTCTTTATTTATTATTTGAATATGAAAGATATCTTTAATTTCTTTATTTATATATGAATATATTGCAAATAATCATTAAGATCTGATAGTGTCTTTAAAGCGATAGAATCTAAAATCAGATGTGGTAATCGTCACAGGAGTGGCTTGTATTTTTTTTTTTTTTTTTTTATTACCATCTTGACCTCATAGAAGTGAAACACCAGCAGCCACAATAATCTCTCTTGTGTCATTTTTATATATTAAATTTTGTCAAGTTAATTTTAAGATGTACATAATTGGCTGACGTAATATTGACTTATTTTTTTTTTTTTTTATTTCATTTCTTGTTTAAATTTGAAATTATTAATAAATTTAATTAAGATATCCTATATATAATGACTCGATAAAATTAAATATATATAATACAATTTAAAATGAGTTCAAAGAAATTGAAAGAAAAAAAAAAATTGATAAAATAATAATGTAAACAAGAAAATAAATAAATAAAAAAATATATATATTTATAAACAATATTGTTGGATTGGTTAATGTGTTAAGTGGCTTGACAAATTAATAGGTGGATAATTTTGAAGAATGATAGGAGACACTTTGAATAATAATTATTTGATTAGCAGAAATGATAATGGCTATATGGTATATAAAAACAAGTAGATATCATTTACTCAGAATGCAACATAAACAAAGAACTCATACTTGTTTTAAACCTATCAGGTCTCATGTGATTTATACACGTATATATATATATATATACATATAAATATATATTTACCAATACCCATAAAATGTTGATTGTGTCAATGTGCATATATATATATATTTTTTTATTTATATTTTTATTGCATGTGTAAACTATCAAGGCCAACACCTGCATCGTAATTTCCCCACCAAGTAATCAATGCTGAAGTGGACATAATCGTTTCAATATCCACTGGTACAATCTTTTTTTAAATATTTTTTTTTTTTTAATTTCATTTATTTACCTCATCTTTTTTTCATCTTTAATCAAGAAATCTTAATGATAAATCTAAAAAAAAAAAAAACCAAATTAATATTTATTTTTGTAGTTTTTTTTTTTATAAACAGGTATATATTTATTTTTCATTTATCATTTCAAAAATATATTTTTTAATTATCTTGTTTTTATATGTTTATTATTATTTATATTTAATTTTATTGAGTTTTTTTTATTTTTTAAAGTGTGTAATTTGATGGTACATTTATCAAAGATATACATATTATATTTACAAAAGTATATGATATTATTGACACGTTTATTGTGCCCACACCTACATTTTATGTTAATAAAATTTATTCATTTATTTATTTATTTATTTATTTATTTATTATTAATATATATATAGTCGCATTTACGTTTGTGTCTTGAATGAGTGGCAATATGACTTTCGGATCATAGGCGAGGTTCAATGAATTGTGGCAACAAGCCGTTATAACGGTAGATATATCTATAAAAAAATTAAATGTTTATAAATATATATGTGTAATTTACATTTTGTAGGAAATACGCATATAATATTTTTTATATTATTTTTCTATATATCTCTAGCTTCTTGAGACATGTCAAGATTTTCTATCTAGACAATGACATCATGTACGTCTTTAAAAAATTAATAATTAACATTTATACTTTTGTTATAGCATCATTAACTTGTCATTAACACATCGCTAAGTTAATTAACAATATAATATATTATTGCACATGAATATGTTTTTCTTCCAATAAAAATATAAGAGAACAAAATAAATTGCTAGACAAAAGATTTTAAATATACGTATATTTATACTAATAAAAAATAATAATAAAAGGGACAAAAATAATAAATATAAGCATATATTAAATATACTATGAAGTGACATTATTATAAATCAAAATAATTAAATTAATTCTGAAAAAAAAAGGTGAACCTGATGTTTTGTGTTCCCTTTTTATATATATATATATTATTTTATTTTATTTAAGTATATTTTATTTTATATCATCCTACGCGTATTTCTGGATGAGCAGATGCCCTCAAGACATACAATTTATACAACACAAGTATAAATTTATAGTGCAATACATTTAAAGTGTGGGTTGATGTCAGAAAAGCCCAGAATCCTCAACATTAATATGTGTATTATCATTTAGCATATGATTTTAATACACGTATATATAGTCAGAAGAAAATATAATATCAAAGTTTCAGTTGACCAGTTTCTACTGGTCTTCATATAATAATAGTATATATAAACAAGCTTGATATTTTTTTTTAAATAGTTATTTTATATTTGTATTTACAATGATACGTTGAACGAAGAAACCAATGGCATTGACGATCCGACAGCGAAAGTTGATATTCTTCATATATATATATATAAAAGTTTGATTCTGTGCTGATCTGCCACTACTTATTTTTTTGCTCACAAAGCCAACAATATATTCATGGATATATATATTATATTATACTTTTATATTTAACTTTGACACGCGTTTTCTCGTGGCTAGTTTCTTGAGGTTACCATGGAGACACGCGTAAACCCAGTGGCTATTTATCTATAAACACAACATAAATATTAAATATCATGATAATAGCACATATATATCCCACACGAATCCTTGACACTATGTCAGACCGGTTAAAACTTGTCCACAACGACCTCGGTTGTATTTAAAAAAGAATAATTATCTTACTGATACTATAATAACTTATCATTTCACTAAATTTTTATATACATATATACATTTGATTAGTTGAATTTAAATTATAAAAGAAATATTAAACTCGATCAATTAACCTTTTTCAAATCAAACATATACAGGTACATTTATGGGTTTTTTTTTTTTTAATTCTAACTCTCTAACTCTTCAAAAAATATATTAAAATTTTTCTTTTTTGTATAAATTAATAATCACAAGTTGATATAATTATATATTCATTGATCTTGAGAAAATATATATATTTATTTTTCATTTTTATATACTCCATCAACTTTGATAGAAAATATAAAAAAATAAAAACATTAAATATATTATTTATATATGCAGTATATATAAGTTTATAATGCGTATTGCCCGAGGACAGTGATCATTATCACAAGTGTCTTTGGCCATTAATAATTCTCTGATCGCATCGGTTTATAGAGACATTGTAGGACAACGACGATCTCATATATATATATATGTGCGTATATATTCATGACGGTTTAATAGATAATTCTGCAAATAAAAATATAAATTTTTTTTTCCATAAATATATTATATATTGTATGTTATATATGTTGGGTGATCAGTGTATATATATATTTCCCTTCCTCTGTTGCCCCCTTGAAAAAATTTCGAAATAATTCTACAGCTAGTGTGTGCACTCATGCGTACCACGACCTGAATCTCTTTTTATGCGCATTTAGTGTATCCAGAAGAGAACGAACCCGCCCTCAAGAAAGGGGGGCAAATAACCAGTAGATGCAAAAAATAAAAAAAAAAATTACGATTAAGGTATCTACATATTTACAAATAATATTAAGTAATGCATGAAACCTGCACACAAATATTGTGCATGTATTTATATATATATTTAACAATAACGTTTTGTGTATTTTCATATTATAATATGTACTTGGGCATTATCAGCTTACCACGTCTCGAGCATGACCATGCCGTTCCGCGTTCGTGTCATTATCCGGACTGTTGAATTCTATACTCTACATTCAAACACGACTATATTGTTTACCAATTTTTATTCATTCAATGTCTATTTATTTTGTACTATTATTATATATTTTTATTATTAATTTAATTTTTTTCTATTTTTATTATTATCAAGTATATATATTTTTTTTTTTTCAGACAGTTTTACTTAATACAACAGATCAACACCCATAACTAAAGGAGGTGTCGTTTAAACTACATGTATAGGTATATTTCAACATTATATTTTCAGGACAATAACATAATACCGTATAAAAAATAAAAATTATTTTTATTATATTTTTTTTTACATAACAATACTATTGTTACAGATTTTTTTTTTTTTAATTATTTCGATTGATTTTGTATGATTTGATGTAAACGAGGCCGACTACGTGCCTTCGGCTCTGAATAACATTAAACGAGAGAAGATTTTTAATAATGTAATTGAAAAATCGACATCGACAGGGTGTAATTAGAATGCCTCTTCAATCATTATATTTGCCTGATAAAATTTGGAAATGTAAAAAAAAATAAAAAATTCAAATATCTCTTCAGTTATTATATTTGCCTAATACAAAATTATATAACTGGAATATTTTTCGATAAATTTTGAAATATAAGACTATCATTATATCGAAAAATATTAATCCTAGAAGAAAAAGAGAAATTGCATCGACTACCTTTTCCACAGTTCTATAAGCTTAACACAATCCTACGTTATTCTGATTTTTTTTTTAATAGCCTCACAATTATTTTTCGAAAAATTAGAATCCTAGAAAGAAAGCATAAGCGGCATCGAATACCTCTTCCCCAGTTCTTTAACCCTAGTAAAACTCGATATTTTTCTGAATTTTTATTGAAGCCTCATAATAATTTATTTAAAAAATATTGGTCCCAAAATAAAAGTAGAAACTGCATTGAATACCTCTTCCCCAGTTCTAAAACCCTAGTGAAACACGATATTTATCTCATTTTTTTTCAAACGCCTCATAATAATTTATTTAAAAAATAATGATCCCAGGAAAAAAAGAAAACCAGCATCGAATACCTCTTCCCCAGTTCTATAACCCTGATAGAACCCCGTATTTTTTCGGATTTTTTCGAAAGCCTCATAAATTTATTTATAAAAAAGTCCTGATTCTGGAAAAAAAAGAAAAGCAGCATCGAATACCTCTTCAAGTTCTATAACCCTGATCAAACCCCGTATTTTTCTGATTTTTTTTAAAGACAGCAGAATTTTTTTTTTCAAAAAGTCCTGATCCTGGAAAAAAAAGAAAAGCAGCATCGAATACCTCTTTTCAAGTTCTATAACCCTGATCAAACCCCGTATTTTTCTGATTTTTTTTAAAGACAGCAGAATTTTTTTTTTCAAAAAGTCCTGATCCTGGAAAAAAAAGAAAAGCAGCATCGAATACCTCTTTTCAAGTTCTATAACCCTGATCAAACCCCGTATTTTTCTGATTTTTTTTAAAGACAGCAGAATTTTTTTTTTCAAAAAGTCCTGATCCTGGAAAAAAAAGAAAAGCAGCATCGAATACCTCTTTTCAAGTTCTATAACCCTGATCAAACCCCGTATTTTTCTGATTTTTTTTAAAGACAGCAGAATTTTTTTTTTCAAAAAGTCCTGATCCTGGAAAAAAAAGAAAAGCAGCATCGAATACCTCTTTTCAAGTTCTATAACCCTGATCAAACCCCGTATTTTTCTGATTTTTTTTAAAGACAGCAGAATTTTTTTTTTCAAAAAGTCCTGATCCTGGAAAAAAAAGAAAAGCAGCATCGAATACCTCTTTTCAAGTTCTATAACCCTGATCAAACCCCGTATTTTTCTGATTTTTTTTAAAAGCCGCATAAATTTATTTATAAAAAAATCCTGATCCTGGAAAAAAAAGAAAAGCAGCATCGAATACCTCTTTTCAAGTTCTATAACCCTGATCAAACCCCGTATTTTTCTGATTTTTTTTAAAGACAGCAGAATTTTTTTTTTCAAAAAGTCCTGATCCTGGAAAAAAAAGAAAAGCAGCATCGAATACCTCTTTTCAAGTTCTATAACCCTGATCAAACCCCGTATTTTTCTGATTTTTTTTAAAGACAGCAGAATTTTTTTTTTCAAAAAGTCCTGATCCTGGAAAAAAAAGAAAAGCAGCATCGAATACCTCTTTTCAAGTTCTATAACCCTGATCAAACCCCGTATTTTTCTGATTTTTTTTAAAGACAGCAGAATTTTTTTTTTCAAAAAGTCCTGATCCTGGAAAAAAAAGAAAAGCAGCATCGAATACCTCTTTTCAAGTTCTATAACCCTGATCAAACCCCGTATTTTTCTGATTTTTTTTAAAGACAGCAGAATTTTTTTTTTCAAAAAGTCCTGATCCTGGAAAAAAAAGAAAAGCAGCATCGAATACCTCTTTTCAAGTTCTATAACCCTGATCAAACCCCGTATTTTTCTGATTTTTTTTAAAGACAGCAGAATTTTTTTTTTCAAAAAGTCCTGATC
Organism: Lysiphlebus fabarum; assembly: GCA_011426435.1. Lineage (NCBI taxonomy): Eukaryota > Metazoa > Arthropoda > Insecta > Hymenoptera > Braconidae > Lysiphlebus > Lysiphlebus fabarum. The sequence goes on from WSYQ01001283.1 coordinate 143,049, forward strand.
CTGGAAAAAAAAGAAAAGCAGCATCGAATACCTCTTTTCAAGTTCTATAACCCTGATCAAACCCCGTATTTTTCTGATTTTTTTTAAAAGCCGCATAAATTTATTTATAAAAAAATCCTGATCCTGGAAAAAAAAGAAAAGCAGCATCGAATACCTCTTTTCAAGTTCTATAACCCTGATCAAACCCCGTATTTTTCTGATTTTTTTTAAAAGCCGCATAAATTTTTTTAAAAAGTCCTGATCCTGGAAAAAAAAGAAAAGCAGCATCGAATACCTCTTTTCAAGTTCTATAACCCTGATCAAACCCCGTATTTTTCTGATTTTTTTTAAAAGCCGCATAAATTTATTTATAAAAAAATCCTGATCCTGGAAAAAAAAGAAAAGCAGCATCGAATACCTCTTTTCAAGTTCTATAACCCTGATCAAACCCCGTATTTTTCTGATTTTTTTTAAAGACAGCAGAATTTTTTTTTTCAAAAAGTCCTGATCCTGGAAAAAAAAGAAAAGCAGCATCGAATACCTCTTTTCAAGTTCTATAACCCTGATCAAACCCCGTATTTTTCTGATTTTTTTTAAAGACAGCAGAATTTTTTTTTTCAAAAAGTCCTGATCCTGGAAAAAAAAGAAAAGCAGCATCGAATACCTCTTTTCAAGTTCTATAACCCTGATCAAACCCCGTATTTTTCTGATTTTTTTTAAAGACAGCAGAATTTTTTTTTTCAAAAAGTCCTGATCCTGGAAAAAAAAGAAAAGCAGCATCGAATACCTCTTTTCAAGTTCTATAACCCTGATCAAACCCCGTATTTTTCTGATTTTTTTTAAAGACAGCAGAATTTTTTTTTTCAAAAAGTCCTGATCCTGGAAAAAAAAGAAAAGCAGCATCGAATACCTCTTTTCAAGTTCTATAACCCTGATCAAACCCCGTATTTTTCTGATTTTTTTTAAAGACAGCAGAATTTTTTTTTTCAAAAAGTCCTGATCCTGGAAAAAAAAGAAAAGCAGCATCGAATACCTCTTTTCAAGTTCTATAACCCTGATCAAACCCCGTATTTTTCTGATTTTTTTTAAAGACAGCAGAATTTTTTTTTTCAAAAAGTCCTGATCCTGGAAAAAAAAGAAAAGCAGCATCGAATACCTCTTTTCAAGTTCTATAACCCTGATCAAACCCCGTATTTTTCTGATTTTTTTTAAAAGCCGCATAAATTTATTTATAAAAAAATCCTGATCCTGGAAAAAAAAGAAAAGCAGCATCGAATACCTCTTTTCAAGTTCTATAACCCTGATCAAACCCCGTATTTTTCTGATTTTTTTTAAAGACAGCAGAATTTTTTTTTTCAAAAAGTCCTGATCCTGGAAAAAAAAGAAAAGCAGCATCGAATACCTCTTTTCAAGTTCTATAACCCTGATCAAACCCCGTATTTTTCTGATTTTTTTTAAAGACAGCAGAATTTTTTTTTTCAAAAAGTCCTGATCCTGGAAAAAAAAGAAAAGCAGCATCGAATACCTCTTTTCAAGTTCTATAACCCTGATCAAACCCCGTATTTTTCTGATTTTTTTTAAAGACGCAGAATTTTTTTTTTCAAAAAGTCCTGATCCTGGAAAAAAAAGAAAAGCAGCATCGAATACCTCTTTTCAAGTTCTATAACCCTGATCAAACCCCGTATTTTTCTGATTTTTTTTAAAGACAGCAGAATTTTTTTTTTCAAAAAGTCCTGATCCTGGAAAAAAAAGAAAAGCAGCATCGAATACCTCTTTTCAAGTTCTATAACCCTGATCAAACCCCGTATTTTTCTGATTTTTTTTAAAGACAGCAGAATTTTTTTTTTCAAAAAGTCCTGATCCTGGAAAAAAAAGAAAAGCAGCATCGAATACCTCTTTTCAAGTTCTATAACCCTGATCAAACCCCGTATTTTTCTGATTTTTTTTAAAGACAGCAGAATTTTTTTTTTCAAAAAGTCCTGATCCTGGAAAAAAAAGAAAAGCAGCATCGAATACCTCTTTTCAAGTTCTATAACCCTGATCAAACCCCGTATTTTTCTGATTTTTTTTAAAAGCCGCATAAATTTATTTATAAAAAAATCCTGATCCTGGAAAAAAAAGAAAAGCAGCATCGAATACCTCTTTTCAAGTTCTATAACCCTGATCAAACCCCGTATTTTTCTGATTTTTTTTAAAAGCCGCATAAATTTATTTATAAAAAAATCCTGATCCTGGAAAAAAAAGAAAAGCAGCATCGAATACCTCTTTTCAAGTTCTATAACCCTGATCAAACCCCGTATTTTTCTGATTTTTTTTAAAGACAGCAGAATTTTTTTTTTCAAAAAGTCCTGATCCTGGAAAAAAAAGAAAAGCAGCATCGAATACCTCTTTTCAAGTTCTATAACCCTGATCAAACCCCGTATTTTTCTGATTTTTTTTAAAGACAGCAGAATTTTTTTTTTCAAAAAGTCCTGATCCTGGAAAAAAAAGAAAAGCAGCATCGAATACCTCTTTTCAAGTTCTATAACCCTGATCAAACCCCGTATTTTTCTGATTTTTTTTAAAAGCCGCATAAATTTATTTATAAAAAAATCCTGATCCTGGAAAAAAAAGAAAAGCAGCATCGAATACCTCTTTTCAAGTTCTATAACCCTGATCAAACCCCGTATTTTTCTGATTTTTTTTAAAGGCGGCAGAATTTTTTTTTTCAAAAAGTCCTGATCCTGGAAAGAAAAAGAAAAGCAGCATCGAATACCTCTTTTCAAGTTCTATAACCCTGATCAAACCCCGTATTTTTCTGATTTTTTTTAAAGACAGCAGAATTTTTTTTTTCAAAAAGTCCTGATCCTGGAAAAAAAAGAAAAGCAGCATCGAATACCTCTTTTCAAGTTCTATAACCCTGATCAAACCCCGTATTTTTCTGATTTTTTTTAAAGACAGCAGAATTTTTTTTTTCAAAAAGTCCTGATCCTGGAAAAAAAAGAAAAGCAGCATCGAATACCTCTTTTCAAGTTCTATAACCCTGATCAAACCCCGTATTTTTCTGATTTTTTTTAAAGACAGCAGAATTTTTTTTTTCAAAAAGTCCTGATCCTGGAAAAAAAAGAAAAGCAGCATCGAATACCTCTTTTCAAGTTCTATAACCCTGATCAAACCCCGTATTTTTCTGATTTTTTTTAAAAGCCGCATAAATTTATTTATAAAAAAATCCTGATCCTGGAAAAAAAAGAAAAGCAGCATCGAATACCTCTTTTCAAGTTCTATAACCCTGATCAAACCCCGTATTTTTCTGATTTTTTTTAAAGACAGCAGAATTTTTTTTTTCAAAAAGTCCTGATCCTGGAAAAAAAAGAAAAGCAGCATCGAATACCTCTTTTCAAGTTCTATAACCCTGATCAAACCCCGTATTTTTCTGATTTTTTTTAAAGACAGCAGAATTTTTTTTTTCAAAAAGTCCTGATCCTGGAAAAAAAAGAAAAGCAGCATCGAATACCTCTTTCCCAGTTCTATAACCCTGATCAAACCCCGTATTTTTTCGATTTTTTTCAAAAGCCTCATAAATTTATTTATAAGAAAGTCCTGATTCTGAAAAAAAAGAAAAGCAGCATCGAATACCTCTTCCCCAGTTCTATAACCCTAGTAAAACTCGATATTTTTCTGATTTTTTTTAAAAGCTACATGGAAGTTTATTTAAAAAATATTGATTCCAGAATAAAAGTAGAAAGTGCATCGAATACCTCTTTCCCAGTTCTATAACCCTAATTATACTCGATATTTTTCTGATTTTTCTTAAAAGCCCCATACTAATTCATTCAAATAATATTGGTTCGAGATAAAAAAGAGAAACTGCATCGAATACAGTTGCCGTCGTTGTTACTGTTGCTGCTAAGAAAAATAGGATATCAAATAATTTTTTAATTGATAAATTGAATTAATCTTTTGATCGTCTAATTGAAAATTAATTAATACAAGTCGACAATGATTATGGTAACTTAAGAAGTAAAAAAAAATAAATAAAATTAAAACGATTATACTTGGAGCAGCTTTTTGTTTTTTTTTTTTTTTTTTATCTGCAGCAAACTCTTCTTGGTTTTTAATATCATTCTTTTTTATTTTATTTTGATATTTAAATATATATATATATATATATATCTATATATATAAATGCAAGTTGTATATTTATGCATATAAAAGTACAAATGTATGATATTTATATATTCATTTACATGTATCATATTCATGAATATACATAGACACATTTGTATATTTGTGTCTTGGGTTACGACAGAATATAAGGCCCGTTATCGACTTCGATTGGTTCCGAACAAAGATAGTCTTACCTTGCTGAAACTATTCACAACGAGGACAAACGTATAAACGAGTATAAAAATAATATAAAAAATAAGAAAAAATAAGAAAAAAAGAGTTACACGAAGAGATTGTTCATGATGAGGTGGTTAGACCGGTTTCTGCACGCGTATGCGTGAAAACGTGCTTATATACTCGTATAGCTTTTTACGCATAATATTATATATATATATCTATGTATATACATATATTTATTTTTATATATATTCCGTTTTTCTTTCTCTTCACCTCTCAAACTTTTACCTTTTTTTTTAATTTTTTATTTTAATAATTTACTCTTCATATTATTATTATATATTTTTACTTCAATGTATAACCAACTGAAAACACCATAGCAATTTATAATACTTATATATTTTTCTTTCTTCATAACATAATGATCATATTTTTATTTATTTTTTACAGTTTGAATAAAATGATCATTTAAAACATATCAAATTAAATTAAATTAAATTCAAGTTAATAAATAATTTCTATTAAAAAATTTTTTATTAACTCTGTTTTTATAAGTTAATTTTAATTTTTTTATAATTTTATAAATTACATGATAATGTTATTTATATCATTTTATTTCAATTATTTAGTGGCTTAAAATTCAAGTGATTAAGTAGCTCAAATTGATATATGATTTTTATGATTTTAGGGGGTATGTGTTTACATATTATGTTGACGATAAAAAAAATAAAATAAAATTTTTAATGATGTTACTTATAAGAAGCATTGAATATATAGTGAAAAGATGTTTGGTATACCATTATAATTTGTATCAGTTTTATTAAGAAGCCCTATCTTTCAATGTGTTCATTTATCTTTATGTTTATTTATTTTTCTATTCATTCACCTGTGCAATCGCATATTTTCTTCAGCATAAATCGTTTTGATTATATATTTTCATGTCATGTATAGATTATTTATTTATTTATTTATTATATTAATTTTCAAACTTGATATGTAGTCGAACGACACTTGCAACATAAAATCTGCATTAAATAATTTGAAAAAAATGGTCTTTTATTTGTGAATTAAATATATAAAACATAAAAATTTTCTAAGTACAACTTATATGAACTGTGTCATTGACCGATAATACAATCTGGGTAAACAAGTAGCCATATATACAGACATTTGATACGTTGAATAGAGTATTTAGTTAGTTATTTCAAAGTGTTGATGTCAAGAAATTGAAATATAAAAAACAAAAAATACATTGACATATAAAAAATGGTCAGTGTCATCAGTGCAACATTAAATATGAATTTTTTTTTCATTCGATTTTTGTTTCTTCTTCATATGTATATTTTTATTTAATTTATTTCTTTTTCATTTCAGTTGCTTCCTCATCAGTCATCAACTTTAGCTGAAGATTGAAGAGCTGGTAACCGGTCTTACTAACCTTAATGGGCCCCTTAGCAATACTTCAAAATTGTTATGGATGAACGGTAGCCATCAACACTGAGAAAATCTGTTAACATAGTATAAGAAACTATTTGTCAGTAACTTAAGTAAGCAAGGTAGATTAAAAATTATATAAATTGAGTTTAAAAAAAATAAATAAATGGGATGGGGGCGATATTTGGTAAATTGTCTGAAGTTGAGAAGAGTTTTCTGGGGTTTGGGCGGATGTTGAGAGACTTCAGGGTAAAACCAAACTAGCGGAAGTAAATTTCGAGCAATTTTTATTTTTTGTACACGTACTTATTTTTTCATTCAACAATAATTATCTGAAGGTTTCATTGCGGTTTAGTCTGTACATTTATTTATTTATTTGATTTTTTTTGTTCATCTCAACGGTAGCTGCGTCGATTAACAACTTCTGATGAAATCATGGGAAAATAAAAATTTATTGTTACAATTGATTATTTTTTTTGTTAATATTAACCACAAGTTCTGTAAATAAACATATCAAAAATGAACTATCGTATAATAATAAAAATTATAAAGATATATAAATGTGGTATTCTGTAAATAATTGATTGAAATAAAAATGAGAAATAATTTGAAAACTATTATGACCACCTTACTTTACTTTATTTTATCACCATTTACGAAAAACTTCTCTATCTTCTTGATGGTGTACAAGGTCAGCTGGTGAATCCGGAATATAGTGGGATGTTGTATAGTCATCTACAAAGGGCATGAAATGAAAAAAAAAATATATATAGACTATATAAAGATACAATATAAAGAGAGGATATATGAGGCGATTGAGAGCAGGGCCCTATAATTACTTTGTGTTTTGATCCAAAAGAATACTCCCCTTTGCTTATTTTTTTTTTTTTTCTCTGAATTATTCCGTGGAAAAATCTCGATTTCTTTTCCCCTTCTTTGTCTTTTTGATTTCTACTTATCCACGTTTTACTCATCACATCAAGATTTTTGTTTTCAAGAAGTATCAAAATATTCGCCCCAAGCACATATCAACTTTGTTTGTCCTGAAAACGTGACTTGACGAAAGATTCGAGGTTTTGTTTTGAAACGTATTTTTTGTTTATGCATGTGTCCAATATATGCAATCGAATTTTCTATATATTTTTATTTATCAGTATATTGTTGTTTTGTTAACATATTCTTATTAATTTTCTGATATTAATAATAATTGAAAATACCAATCATTTAAAACAGATAGCGTCATGTCTTTTATTTCACTTAGAAACAATAAATCGAGCAAAAATAAAATATATCTCGAAAATATCAGGTTTTACTAGGATTATAGAACTAGGAAAGAGGTATTTGATGCATCTTCACTTTTTTTTTTGGGATCAATATTTTTTAAATAAACTATTATAGGACTTTTCAAAAAAAATCAAAAAAATATCGAGTTGTATCAGGGTTATAGAACTGGGGAAGAGGTATTCGATGCTGCTTCTCTTTTTTTTCTA